>CAKAMQ010030094.1:0-38529 GCA_916701285.1 Sebastes hubbsi
AATAAAAACAATTAAAAAAAAGAAATAAAGAAAACTTCAAAACTTTAAATGAGCAATTATGTTGGAGTTTGGACAGCTATATATAAAACATTTAACACACCTGTATTATATTATATGTATTTTACTCCCCCAGCAGTGTGTGTGAGTGTTACTATAGAAACGGTTAAATGACAGTCCCCCCTCGCAGAGAGCCAATGGAGAGCCACCCTGAGGTGTCTTGTTACTACCAGTCAGCCCACGCTCGAGCAGGGCTAAAGGAGGGGTTATACTCCGCTCGGCAGTAATGGTGACTACTCGGCTGCGCTGCTTGGAGGGAGCTCTACGCTGTGTTGTTACCATCAAACACGACTTCTGAACTATTTCCTGGACGGAGAGAGATTTGTTTATTTGGTTCTTATTGAACTGTTTAACTGGATTTGTAGCTGGATGTTGTGTGGAGACCTGTTGCTCTGCTGCCTCGCCGCCTCGCCGCATAACGTTGGTCAACTCGTCTCCAACATGTTGCTTTGTGGATGGGGTGGCCTCTGGTCATAGCCTCGACGAACCATTTCCCTCTCAAGTGATTTTATAGCTCTTCTCCACTGGTAAGTTTAAACACTTCATGTACAAAAAGTTAACTTTTAGCCCAACTGTGCTAGTAAACAGTCTGTTTTGTTGATCTCGACCTGAAAGTAGTGCTCTATTTTATGTTAAAGTCACAACAATGCTGCTGCCTGACATTTTTTATTTTATTTATTTTATTTATTTATACTGCACAAAATCCAGTCATGAAAAAAAAAAGAAATGTTTCAGGAGAGGTCAAGAAGCCACAGGCTTATACAAAGGGAAAAAAAAACAATAACAAAAAAGGAAGAAAGATCTAAACTAACAATCATTAAAAAATACAACAAAAGTTAAACAACAACAAGAAGCACACGAAATGTGCAGAAAAACCAAACCAAACAGTGGAAAACAATCCAATAAAAACAATGAAATACATACAAAAAACAGTACAGAAAAAAATATTTATATCTAAACATATTTATTTATTTTGTATTTATTTATTTGCACATATATAAAACTGCACAAAATCCAGTCATGCAAACAAACAATAAATGTGTCATGAGAGGTCAAGAAGCCACAGGACCCCAGGAGAAAAAAAAAATAACAAAAAAGGAAGAAATATCTAAACTAACATAATTTTAAAAATACAACAAAAGTTAAACAACAACAAGAAGCACACAAAATGTGCAGAAAAACCTAACCAAACAGTGGAAAACAATCCAATAAAAACAATGAAATACATACAAAAGAAAATATATCCAAACATATTTATTTATTTTGTATTTATTTATTTGCACATATATAAAACTGCACAAAATCCAGTCATGAAAAAAAACAAGAAATGTGTCAGGAGAGGTCAAGAAGCCACAGGCTTATACAAAGGACCTCCACAGGAGAAAAAAAAAACAATAACAAAAAAGGAAGAAAGATCTAAACTAACATAATTTTAAAAATACAACAAAAGTTAAACAACAACAAGAAGCACACAAAATGTGCAGAAAACCCCTAACCAAACAGTGGAAAACAATCCAATAAAAAACAATGAAATACATACAAAAGAAAAAGTACAGAAAAAAAGAAAATGTATCCAAACATATCAAAAGATAATTAGACATCATGAATTAAATGTGATGATAATTTCCTTTTTAAAATGTTCTAAGGATAACGAGCTCTTGATAAAATGCATTTTGGTGTTCCATATTTTCACACCATGATATCTGAGGGAGTAGCTACTGGCCATGTTTTGTTTTGTAAAAAAAACATGGGGCACCTTTAAACCACAACTGTATTTTTAAGTTTTTAAGAGGGAGGAGACACCACTACAACACAAATAACAGGGTGTCTGGCAATAGCTAACGAGCCACCAGCACTATTTGTGTATATTTTGTGCATTTTAGTCAACAAAGCCTTTTATATAGAGGCATAATGTGTCAAGCTGAAGGATTAAAAGGATATTAAAGAGGGACACAAATACCCCACACCTCACCTCTATACCATTATTGACACACAGTACACCTGGACTGTAATGCTGTGCAATATGCTGCCTTACACTAGTGTGTAATTATATGAAATATATATTAATTATTTCTTTTTTTAATATATTTTTGAGAGTTACACGTTCTTTTTTAACATGGTCATGGAGCATATATACATATATACTGTACATTTGTGTTCCTATGCAGAGGGTAGTTTATTTATTGACTACACTGAGGGCGTTTTATATTTTAATAATTTATTTATTTATTGTGTTGAGTTGAATGTGCTACTTATTTTGTACTGTAATTACCTTGTGCCTTTTCTAGCTTTTTTCTTTTCTTAAAGCTGACTCGGTGTAAACTGCTCAGAATTCCAATGTACTTATAGGTGCAAATGGCAAATACAACTCTTGAATCTTGATTTACGGGGGTTGTGGGAAGGCAGTGTGTATATCCCCCTCCCCCTTCATTGCCATAGAAAAGTAGTAAAGTTAGCTTAAAGCCAAAGGACATGAGGGGTTTTCATCATTGAAGCCTAAAGAGAAAGAAGGTGTGTGATTGAGCAAAGATGAAAAGTGGTTAGAGATGATGTGAGCATCATCATAGGAAAAAATGGGGGAAAAATAGTCAGTGTTGGGAAGAGGGGGGTGGTGGTGGTGGTGGTGGTGGTGTGGAGTGAGGTTTTGCAAAACCATGCTCTGCATGTCACGGTACTCATAGCAACCCTGTGATTAACAGAAATGGAGCGGATGAGGTCGAGACCAAAATGAGAAGTGAGGGCCGTCGGTCCAGAGCTGGGCTGATGATCATGGAATAGTCAGTCTGGCTGGTCTTAACCCTGCTGCTGAGCTTAAAAAACAAAACACCAACATGCAGGGTGGCTTATTGGTTAAGGGGAAACCAGTACATAACTGGAAGCTATACCAGACTCAGTGCTGTAATGGCAAAAGGTGTCCATCGACAACCCTGTGTTAAACTCATTCTGAGCCTAAGCTAATCTGGGAAAAGCATGTCGGCTAATTGACTTTGACTAATTGTAAGAGGGTTAATGCAAACCAACCATCGGGTTCTCCCTTTTTTATTAAGGTGAGTCACCACTTCTGTTTAATTTCCGCAAGACACTTTAGTAAGGCACAGCTGGTACTTGCAACCACAAGCTCTCCACTTCTGTTTAGGGTTGTGTATTTTCGCAAGAATCTGGCGATACGCTACGTATCATGACACAGAGGGTAACAATTCAATACGTTGCCATATATTGCGATTTTTAAAAATCTATTTTTAGGAAAACTGTCTCAGTATAAAAGACACACCACCATAAGTATAAAATATGGTTAAATAACAGTCACTATGGGGACTAACTTCATCACATATGAATACAGTTTATGCAATTCGAAGTCTGTTTAGGGACCCCATGCAGAAATATTAAAATACACCATTTTTAGAATAGGTTAAAATAATACATTTATACTCCCAGGCCATATGCATGCAAACAACTGCATGGTTTTTGCCCAAGACTGCATGTGATTAGCATAAAGTGAGCATATCTTGAGGTCATTCTTTAGGTTTCCTAGTTTCATTCTTCACGGTAGCTTTTAAAACTGAGCCCGCTACAATCTCCGAAAAACAGGATAGAGGCTGGGTCTGCCAGCGGGCCGTTGGATTTTTAAGAGGTTAATTCAAAATCAGTGTTTTGGAGAATTGATACAGTACTGTAAAACATAATATCGGGATACTCATGTGTATTGATATTTTCTTCCATTATATGTCTTCAGTTTAATAGCGTACAGTCTGGTTTTAGTTTGCTGTACACATTTTTGAAAACATCAGTCCTCCTTACATCATCAGTCATGTTGGTTCAAAAGATATTCCGATCCAGGTCTTCCTAGACACCGTGTGTGTTTTGAATTTGAATGGTGTGCTCGCAGGCTGCATAATACAGTATGATTCTGGGAATAGAGGTTCACTCAGAGTTTGTTTTTGAATTTTCCTGGCATGACTGACTTCAGGAAGATTTTCACCTCAATGTTGGCAAAGAGCACCTCTTCTCATTGGCTTCTGTTCCAAATGTGTTTGCCAGCTGAGACCACAGTTCTGATGTTTGGAGGATATGAACAAATTCCTTCTCATATCTTATGTTATGAGTTATGCTTTTGGAAGTGAAAGTGGAATCTGGCGTTTTTATGGGCGATTGCCTCGAAAGTGAAGCTCCTCAAGTTTTTGAAACGATTCCAGATCAAAGAAAAGTTTTAGAGAGAAAGATGTACATGTTTTTCAGATCTTTTTGTTCCTGGCAAATCTAGTGGGATGAGAACTGATTGAAACTGAAATGATTTCTACCTTTTTTTTTGGTTTGGGATACTCAGCTGAAGTGCAATTTTTCAGGGGATTGTTTTCAAATCCATTTCATGGGTTGTAGCTGTGTCACAGACAGGAAGGTGGGAGGAAAGGAAAAGCTTCACCTAAGTGCAGAGTAAAGAGCACTATCACGTTTCCAGGATTATTTTCTTTAAAATCCTTGTGACTGTAGCCAAGACTTTCAAACACTTGGCAGGACTAAGCCTTGTTTAGGTTTTTCTTTCTAGCTATAGTGTGGGAATACATGGGAATACCTGGGAACAAACATCCCCACTGTTTGAAAAAGAGAAAGAGAATGAGGCGCTGAAGTGGTGAAGGCTGTCTGCTCTCGCTGTTTTGGGCCGCTGCCTCCTAAGCCCCCTCAATAATGAGCAGGACCATAGTCCAATGCGAGAGGAGCTGGCCTGCGCTGCAGCCTCAGCGCGGATAAAAAACATTCCACTGTAGGTCTCTGTTGAAATAACAAGGGCCGCAAAACAATCAGTCTTCACAGCACCCGCTCTCCCCATTCTCATGGGTAATGAGCAAGATGGGTAGTAACCCACTGCGCCTCAGACTTCACGCCTCCCATTGACTAGAATGGCTAACCTGCATTCCTGCATAAAGATTTAGGCCTGTGACATGCTTACTCATTAACTCTCTTCTCCAAACTCGGATTCATAGAAAGGACGTTGTTTCACATGTTGCTTTCAATAAATAAAGCCCAGCACTAATGAGGCTGCTGACCCAGTTTATGGCAAGAATGTATGGCTCAAATCTAGCTCATAATGCCAAACGCAATAAAACTGGTGCGTCGCTTCGTTTTCAAATATTGAGTCAACTTGGGTCTTTTTAGCCAAGCTAGCAACGTGGCTTTAGAGATGGCAATGTTCATCTGTCAGTCTGTCGGTTGGGCCACCACTTTAGTCCGGACTAAAATATCTCAACAACCTTTGGATGGATTGGCACATAATTTAGTATGGTCAGTTATGGTTCCTAGATGGTATATTCCAATGACTTTGGTGATCCACTGACCTGTTCAATCACTGCATGACTGTGATTGTCCGTTTTGGAAAGTTACTGACATTTTTTGTCACAATTCCAGTGTTGGAAGGTGTGGGAAACAAACCCCCAGGTTGCACTCCAGGCTTTGTTGCAAGTTTTTCGTAGTGGCCAAACGTTATGTGATGCCATTGGGCCATAAAATACTTTTTTCCCGTAGACTTACATTAGGAAACATCTGTAACTTGGCAGATATTTTTTAGGGTAAATCAACTTCCCAGCCTTTGAATAGCCTTTATTAAAATCATTAGGTCCTTAAAGTTGTAAAATGCACTAATAGCCGAATCCAGAGTTATTCTCTTTCTTCCGTTCATGTGAATGAGCCCCAGAACGAGGCTGGAGCGAGGGGCTGAGAGGCGGAGTTAAAGGAAACCCTACTGCGTCTGCTCTATGGTCCCAATGGATACGGAAAATTATGACTCCATGCGCCACTGAGCAACTTTTATAGGAATGAACAGGAGCCAGCCTCCAACGCTATATCCAGTTCTGTTTATACATCCATGATGGGGAAGGGGGTTTCAAATGCTGTCCGACCATCCAACAAGCTGTTTGGGTACGCTGGCCCCTTAATTCTTGTTTGCTCCTGTGACTATCGCTGATATCAATTGTGAAATTTTAACTTTGGTAAAAACTTAATCTAAAACATAGTCAGTTTAGGGCATAGGTGTGGTCCAAGCCCACAGGTGCTTTGAGGTTAGCTAAACCACAGTACAGCAACATCACAGAACACAGCCAAATGTGATTTCTGCCGCGTTAGGTTTGGGCATCTTTTGTGTCTCTTAGACAAATTTAGACAAGTGCTGATGTCTATGGAACAGTCATCATGTCTGCCGCCTTGTGTTTTGCTTTACTTTAGAAAAAAAGTTGTGAAAAATGTGTTGAAATGTGGTGTCGTACTTTGTTACCAATTCCAGACATGAGTTATGTTTGGTTGAGCTTGCTTAGGAATTATGCCTCATTTCCTGTGTTTTCATCTGCTGTGTTTTTGTGTTTTGATTTATAAAATCCTGTGTAAAAGCTGTCATCTAGCAAGTTCAAATATACCCTGTGCTGTGTTTAATGTGGTTTTTGCTCAAAAATAGAAGTTCAAAACATCAGGTTTCATTCAAGGTATCTTCAAGTTTCACAAGCTGTTAGCTAAAAAAAGGTTTCTTGTTATATTGTACCAAGACTGTCTGTCTCTGTCAGTGTTATAGTTTGTGGCAGAGTATTGGGAAATTTCGAAGCTGCACAATAAATCTGGAGTCTTTCAGGTCTAGACTGTTGAGCAGGAGGAAAAATAAAAGGCTATCACTAACAGTAGGTTGCCAGCATTATGATATACAACAGTATTATATCATATATAATTCCAGAGGAAGAAGGAAAGATCATTTCAGAAGTGACTCAGGCAAGTTCAAAGAAGGTTTAGATTTGTCTGATTGGGCAGTGAAACCACAAAAAAAGGTGAACGTGAGTAACCTGTTTTTGGCTTTAGGCAGATTGAAAACAATATATCCGATACTTCAACATGCACTCCTTTATTATCGTTCGCATACCAGGTGTTGCAAATTTATAATTAATCCCTGATGATCTGACCTCAAGTTTCTGGCCAAAAACTACATTTTACAAGATTTGTACACATCATGATAATGTTTTGCTACTGAATGCTGGAACGCATCATAATGCAACACAATGCAACCTCCGTATGTGAAGTAGTTAAAGCATGTTAACCTTCCTCTCAAGGGAAGTGATAGCACAGTGCAGATGCCGTCGTGGCTGGTTGTTATTTTTTTGTGTTTATTTTTGCTTCTTTATTTTACGGTTTTATATACTAGAAAAGTTGCATCACCCACCTACGCACCAGTTCAATATATACTTTTTAATGCACATTTATTTCATTGCTTATATAACATATATTTATAATTATTTATCTTTTGAATTTCTTTTTCTAGTTCTTATTTACCCCATATTCTAAGTATTATTCTTTATTGCACACAATAGCCTCAAGAGTACGCAAACCTGCATTTCACTGTATGAGCCTGTAACAAATAAATCCTTTTAAATTTGGACAGCAGGTGTCCATAACCTTTTAACCTTGTCATATGTCTTAAAATATTCTTTTGCTTTGCAGACTATTGTGAAAGAGAAAATCCAGCTCACTTATTTTTGTTGGAGCTGTTCCTCATATTGCAATATTATCATTGGCTTGTCATGATGCACCAGTTTTGGTTGATAGTGCCAAGTGCTGTGAGATGAGTTTCACGCCTTTTTTACACTTTGAAAATCAACAGAAGTTAATTTTCATGAGAAATTGTCTCATGCAAAAATTGGCTATAGTTTTGCATGTGATACTAAACCGTTCTTCCCTTACCCCTATGCTTTTATCTGCACTAATAGATACATTTAACAACCACCCCCCTCACACACACATTTAGCGTGTGTGTGTGTGTGTGTGTGTGTGTGTGTGTGTGTGTGTGTGTGTGTGTGTGTGTGTGTGTGTGTGTGTTGTGTAGATGCACTGCAGGCACTAATAGTTTCTGCTCAGTTACAAGTAGTCTGTCAAAACTGGAGCTTCCTGTTTTGCTCGCATTTCGTCACGTCATGGTTGGATTGGGAAGATTAAACCTCATTGATACTGCAGCACAGCAGCTGGGGTTTAGAGAGAAACAGTGACGGATGAAAGATGAACTTCTCTCATTCAAGGTCCCATACGGCTGACTTAAAGCTTCTAATTTAGTTTTTTTGCACTTTAAGCCCACAAATCCTCATCAAATTTGGACCACTTGTTTGGTTTGTTGACAGTTACAGCTGAGAATAGACACCAAAAAACCTAAAACATATGTCTTACCTTTCTGACTACATATTAAAACTTTCATTTTCAAATCAAATGTAAGACGGCAAACTTGAGGGTTATATGAGTTCAAAGTTTCGCTCATAGGTATAGCATGTTGGGGCATGTGTGCAATCTAAATCCATGTGAAGTGCTGTAGATATACTGCTGTGTGATAATATATTTACATTTACTATACAATTTAGTGCTGAATTTGCTGTTTCACTGCCGTCCACAAGATAATATAAAGTAGCTTGAGCTTGATCCAGTTATAGTTTTATGACATGTAATCAGGAAACAGAAGTGTGAGATAGTTATTTGTAGAGCAGCAAGCAGCTTTAAGACAACACTAAAAAAAAAGTGGTGTGTTGCTGTTCTAGATTAGTTGGAAGCTGCAATCTTAACTCTCAAGCTGGTAGATGCTCCAAGTAATAAACTGCTACTTAGTTGAATGTAACTCGAGTAAATCAGGGTGTGTGTGTCTGTGTGTGTGGGCATGCATGCATCATGTGCTTGCGCTACCTCCTCAATTGCACAGGATGATAAGACGGCTTACGTTTTGAAGACGTGGGAGTTTGCCCAAGGGCATGAGAGAGAGAAAAATGTCGATGTTAAGTGCATCAATGCTCGGGGTTATTGTAGTATTATGGCAATGTGGGCTTATTGGCTTTCATCCTAGACTGTCAGGCCAGTCAGGACAAGTCGGGTGTGGATTCTAACGGGATTAGACTGGATGCACCGATTGCAAAATTATGGGCCGATACAGATGTTTAAAATAAATATTTGGCCGATGTTTTTTTTGTTGTTGTTTATTTTGTTGTTATTTATTCCCCCTTTGGTGGCAGAGAAACAAAGACATCTTCATTAGAAAAACATAACTGAACTATCTTTACTCTTAAAGTAATTCAGCCCTTCATTCATATCTTGAATGAGCACAAATTAAGTTGTACAAATTTATGAAACAAGCTGTAAAATAACCTTCTTTCACATGAAAAATATCTGCTTCAAAAGCCACTTAGCCTGTTTACAACTACCTATTCAATGAAAGGAATTTATTACCTAACTCAACAAATACATTTTGTGAAACATAAATTAAATGTAATTAAATCACCAGCTAACAACACAACAATTAGCCGGCACAAAACGAAGGCAACACAACACATTAACGTTAGCCATCAGTGAATATCATCTTATTTTCCGATATGCCGATTGCAGTCTACAAGCCAAAAATCGCTGATATTCGACCGATAAATCGGTGCAACCCTAGTGTTGATATAATAATAATTCTCAACTGAATTAAAATGCAAAGTAAACTCTATGTTTATGTTCAGTTGTTCACTCTAATAGAACATTTATTTATTTATTTATTAATTTTAACTTCTGGCACAGTAATCAAAACCCAGGACTTTGTCTTGAGCGCATGAGATGTGATGCAGAATCAGATGCTCTGTGTTGTTCCTGGCCTGATTTGACCTCCCGCCAGTGGCTCCTATCATATAAAGAAAGCACATGATAGCCCTTATGGTTTAAAGCTTATTTCTATATGTATGTGTGTTCATTTCCTGGTATAAATCAATTCTCCTCTTTCTCTGCTTGCACAGGGAAGATGCATGTGTCTCTGGCAGAAGCCTTGGAGGTTCGAGGAGGTCCGCTCCAGGAAGAGGAGGTCTGGGCGGTGCTCAGCCAGAGTGCTGAGAGCCTCCAAGAACTCTTTCACAAAGGTACGAACATGTGGAATCGAGTGTGCAAAAATGTTTCATGTAAATGATTGTACATACACACAAAACGGAGTTCACATTTATTTGCCTTGCATACTTTCTTATGTCCTTCCTGTCCTATTATTGAACCGCCTGCTCTCTAAATCTGTCCACACTACTTTTTTAAATGAAGGGGTTGAGTGAAAATCTTCTGGTGTCCAGATCCCATGAATTGCATGTGCTATTTTGTGTTGACAAATTGATGGGATCTCTCACTGTCTCTCTCTCTCTGAAATGATTTGTTAATATTGTTTCTTGCGGCAATGAGTCGATTGCCAAAACTACTCCATCACATCAATGCAGAAATCAAAAGAAGCGACTCAAAACCAACCAAACAAGATGACCGCTTCTTATACTGGCAAATTTGTGCCCTTTTTAAATTATAGATTCAATCACTCTCAGACCCTAAAATTTGCTGTTTTAATCCTATTAACTGTCCCCAAAATCCGTACTGATCTGGGAAATAAGGGCATTCAAGTATGCTGCTCCCTTTTCTTGGAATCAGCTACGAAATGACCTGAATCTTCGAGAGCTGGACTCACTTATTGTCTTTTAAAGTGCTTCTAAAAGACTTGGAAACGAGCACATCTGGCTGTAGATGTTTTGAATGCTGTTTGTTTTATGTCTGCAACCATGTATCTGTGCTGCTGCCTATCTTGGCCAGGACACTGTTGGAAAGGAGATTTTTCATCTCGATGAGTTTTTACACCTGGATAAATAAAAGATAAATAAATAAAGAATTCTCATTTTAAGAACTTGAGTGCAAAGTGGACATAGCAGTTTTAAGTGAAATTGTAGGGCAAAAAGAAATAAATATAGGCCTAGCCTATATCGTGGTAGAAACGATATAGAAAAATATGTACAATAAACATTTTCATATTGTTTTGATGATATATATCGTCATATTGCCCAGCCTTACTCAGTAAAATCACAACATTGCACAATCACAGTGCACTCAGTGACTACATTGCGTACTGGTTCTGCATCACTAGTACACTTGTTATACTGTGCGGTTTCGTTTCTTATGTTGTAATCATTTTAGTGAGTCATTTGTGCCTGTACATGTCTGTGATTGTGCTTGAAGCAAAAAGAGATAAGGCTGCTCAATTCCGGTGTCTTTGTAACTAAAGTTAACCTTAAGCAGTGGGTGACTAAGGGATGTTTAACTCTGGAGACATCGGGCAGGATGTGAGTCAGCAGCAGGCACTGCAGTGCCCTCTTTGTTGTTAAAAACTCTGGGTGGTGCCCAGTCTCATACGAAACTCCCAACACACCTGATTATGTTGGTCAATGGTCATAATTGTGTCATCTACACTGTTGACCATTAGCCTGTGAATTTCCATGAAGCAGTAATCAAGATTTAGTTGTGTGCATAAAGCAGCTTGACCTCAACTTCCAGTTTTGCTGACGGGTTCTCATTGTAGACAATTTTGGCGTGCTGTAGGAATTCCCTCTCATCAGTGTGGCCTGTAAATATGCCTTTTCATGCTGAGGTCACATTGTGCTCAAATGCTCTTCAGTTCTCAAGGCTCCTGAGATAAAGTTATGAACATATTCAGGACAAAATGCAAGGCTGGATACTTTGAGTATTTTAGATGATCTTATTTACATGGTATCGTGCTGCAGCGATTATGATCGTTCACACATCCTTCTCTTTCGTTCTGTAAAGAGTGTAGTTGTGTTGCTATTCTGGGTAAACTGTGGCCTCTCATGTGTACAGTTTTAGTCTGCTGAGTGAAGCTAAAATTTGAAGAGCAGATGTTGGAACCAGCTATTATGGAGTCACTGAGCTATGTAGAGAAGTATGTTTACCACAAGAGTGGATTAATAACGGCAACCATTTAAATTTGTTAGATAATTTGTTAGATGTCCTGGTCAGCTATGAAAAGTAATGAAGATTATTTTGCTGGTTTGCTGAAGTAGATTAAATGTTTGCAGTAAGTTTCATGTGTCACATGTATTTTGTTTCCGTCTGTCCGGGTGGTTTCCTAATGTATGAAGTGGGCCAATGTACAATTGACTTAGCAAACTTTTACATGACTTTTCAGAGATTGTGAATAGACTTGTCAAACACTAAACCACAGTTTTTTTTTTTCCCTGTATGTAAACAGTAGCGGTTAGTTACTTTGTTAGTATAAGAATGATTTGTTTGAACAGGCAATGTGTGATTAGTTCTGTTTTGTTAGAGGAGTTGTTCCTCATGCTTTTGCTTGCAGAATATTTCGGATCAAATAGAAATTTCCATAATTGAGTGCTGTCTCTCTACCTGCTCCTGTGTTTGGTACACTGCAGATGCAATCTACTGCTCTACATCTGCCAGCCCGACTGCATGATACACTGCACAATTTGTAAGCATCTACTTTTAGAGCGATTTTACATTAGGTACGATTGATCTGTACCGTGCCCGGGTACGATTGCCCACCCTCCCTACTCCCCCCGCCGCTCAGCTTTCACATTAGTAAAGTTATTCCGGACACGAGTACACTTGCGTCATCATCCACGTGTATTTGTTTATGTTGAGATCAGCTATTCTGGTGGCGGAGCATCGTAAAACACTTCATTCAAACTTGACGGAAACAAAATAAAACTCACCAAAACATACAAATTACTACTACTACTACGTACAAACTGTACTCCAGACCACCTTTTCAAGTGGACTCGAGTATGTATCGATGATCCGTGCCCGAGTACGGTACGGAGCATTCACACTAATCAAACAAACTGTGTACTCGGATCCGGGCCCGGGTCCCTGATGTGAAAGCACCCTTAGAGGACAAACTCTTAGTATAATAGATCGGAATTATTCTCTGCCCCTTATAGCGCAGATAGCAGCTTATCAGACTGACGGACTACATTGTTAAAGGATAAAATTTAGATTTTTGGAGGTTTCTGTTAGGTTGAACAGTCAGTTTCCATCAGATATGGTTTCTGCAGTTTATTGAATCTGTTGATTAGTTTGTTATCTGTCAAGAAACAAATGAGCTCAGGCTGAGTCATGTTCTTCTTCTCGGCTCTATTATTGCTTATCCAGAGGATAAGTTTTGTCTGGGATACACCTAGTAACCCAGTCTACTGTCGAGTCAAATGGTCACACGAGTTTTAAACAGGAAACTAATATTTACTTAGTAAATTCCAGCTTTCGAAAGGAGATATTTGGTGCCTCAAATCCAGTTCCTCTGTTCGTCTCGCTGCTCCTCTCCGTGTTAAAGAAAAGAATTTTGCAGCGCTGCTCAAACATTCCTTTGTATATTTTTAAAACGTCCTCTAACCATAGCGCTGGCTGTGGCTTTGTAGGAAAAGAGAATTACGCTGTGTAGCCATTCCTTTCTGCTTCTATGCCTCAACAGTTATTTTCTTGCAGGCTAAGAAAGCAACATGTGTTTTTGTTTACTTCAATCTTCTTGAGTTTCCATAAACGCCGAAGCCTTAGCAAGAAACATCCACTGTGGTTGGATATGTCTACAGTTGCTGCATTCAGGCTGCAAATGCTTGGACAACATGTGTTGCTAGTATCAAGCTTGAAAACTTCAGTGTATGTGTGTGAGACAATGGCTGGAAATTTACATAATGGAAGACCAATTATTGTGTTGTTTGTTTGTCCTGTTTTTGTTCCTGATCATATCTCCAGTGGTTGATTATCTGTTTCCTTCTCCAGACCCTTCATCCATGGGCTTCATCATCTCTCCCTGGTCCCTCCTGCTCATGCCCTCTGGCAACATCTCCTTCACAGACGAGTATGTCACCCAGCAGGATCTACGAGCCTTCACATCTCCAGAGGTCCTGGAAGGAGTCTCCTTGACTTCCGTCTCTGATATAGAGAAGGTATAAACCTTTACATAACCCATGTGCTGATTGTTTAGTCTACAACTTCTAATGCTTCGCTGGTGTGAGTTTTATCACCTGTTCCCAAATCTAATGCTCTATTTTTTTCAGCATAATCCTGGTGATCATTTTTTAGTTTAAACATTATATTAATTTCAAGCATTAGAGATGTAACCACAGTGTGTAACACGGTAACACCAACTACCACGACAAGCCTACAGTCAGCCCTAGTCTTTAGCCGACCAATTCAGCATGTTGAATCGGCGGCGAAGCCCGTCGGTGAGAGAAGATTCACTGTGTATATGGGCTAAATGCGTTACCTTCCTCATAAATTTAGTTTTTATTGTTCATGTTGGTTGCTTGCCATGTTCTTCTGATGATTCATTGTCAAATGGTGGGTGTAGAAACAGCTCTTATTGTGATAGGTTTAATAAGCGCACACTTTTGCTTGAGTAAAACAACGGCATAAAACTCTGGAGCATTCAGAACTGAAGTTGTGAGCAACCGTATTATCTCCTGCAACATATTTTACATATGAACAGAACCACGCCTCCTCTATTTGACTCTTCCCCTCTGGTAGAGGAGCTAAAAATCCTGCATGACTGGATTCCCGTCTCTGGCGCGGCCCCACAGACCTCAACTCAGTTTTGTGCTGAGTCAGTTTTCCAGCCCTGGTCCCGTCTCCCCAGCGGAGTTATTTCAGTGTAGAAAACCTAATCTGTTTCTCTCATTATCAGAGATTGTGGGTAAATATACGTCAGCTGCGAGTGCCACGATTTTCCTTTCACTTTTTCAACATTTGGAGCAGCATTGTTGCTTTTAATGGGTGGCTTTTTAAATTTCCACTTTTTTTTGAGAGTGCGAGTGTGCCTTTAAGTTTGCAGTCGAGTTCTGTTTCTGAAGGACCTTGAAGGCTGTGTTGCATTCTTTGGCAATCCCTGAATTATTCTTTCCTCTACCAAGCCCAACATTCAGGGGAAGTGATTTCTCTCCCAAGCTATGAGTGCAGAGTAATAAGGAGAGGAAAATGGAAAATGTTTTTGGATTTAGGTCTGAAAGCCCCTGTCTTTTTCCTTTCCAAATAAGAATGAATTCATCTTTTATTACACTCCAGCTTTAATCTATATCCCTTTTTTTCACACAGGACAGATTTGCTTTAATAAGGTTCAGTGCCCAGTTTGTCAGAATGAAACAAAACCTTTATATTCCTCATCTTTCTATGTGCTCTTGTTTGTCTTTTGATAATCCTTGTACTTTGAAGGAAGTATAATTTCTGCTTTTGAAACTTGTGTGATATTTTTTTTTCCACAGATGCACATGTACTCTCTGGGGATGACCCTGTTCTGGGGAGCGGACTATGAGATCCCCCAAAGTCAGGTAAATCATTACCAAGGATACTTCCTTCCAAATGGATAGGGGTTATAATATAGGAGCATGTTTACACTTGGTAATAAAGGCTCATGTCAGCATTAGGTGATAATAAACTGGTGAGACTGATGCTCATGTGATTTGACTGAAGACACATGCGACATCAGTTGTTTAACTAACACACTTGCATATTAAGATTTGAGACAGTTGTTCACTGGGACAGCCACAACCAAAGTACATTTTTGACAAAGTTTAACCAAACTCAAAGATAGGGCTGGGCGATATAGCTTATAAGAAATATCTCAATATTTTTAGGCTGTATCGCGATATATATATATATCTCGATATTTGTTTGATTTAACCCTTTGATGCGTATGATGATCATTCTAGCAAACTAATCTGAACACTCTCAGGTGGTGTACTCTCATACTGAAGTCAGATTGGTATTTTGTTTGACTCATTCACACAATTAAAATAAAAAATGTCTCCGAAATACAGTTTGCAGGCAGGCAGTATTTTCTTAAATTATCTTTCATGTGATTTATTCTTTAATATTTTGTTTTCTTTACATATTATTGACAGACTGACAGACTAATAGAATTTATGTGAAATCACATTCACCGGAAGATTACTTTTATTTTGAAGTCAGTTCTTGGTCGCTCTTAATTTGAAGTTTGACCGTCTTTTTCGAAGTAGAGGCTGGTGTCTTCCATCACCTTTTCTGACACGTATAAACTTCACTTATTTTGCTCTCTCCAAGCTCTTTCCCTGTTCCCCGCTTCCCTCCAGATACAAAAACACACGCCCCATGCACGCATCCATGCTCATAGGCTACGCCAATCACACTCGTCCAGAAGAGTGTGTCTGTGAGCGAGAGAATCGCGGGAGAAGCGAAACGCCAAAGCGAGTCTCATGCTGGCGGCTTAAAAGAATTACATGACAGTAAATAATTGTACTCTATGTTCGCAATATAGTAATTTACTACATAGATTATTCGATATATCGCCCACCCTTACTCAAAGTTACTCAAACATTGCCAGTTACACTAGCACAATGAGAAGGTGGACAGTGCCCTTGCAGGAACTTGTGTGTCACAAAAACTTTTAATACTTATTGGAACTGTTACTTTAAAGGAGATGAACATTTCAATCTTCCCTCATAGCCACACTGAGCACAGACATTATGTTTGTTAGTGGAATCTGCCATTGAGAATGAGATCTGTATCTGAATACCTCATCTGGATAAGAAAAGGTGCAACGCTGTAAATGCACTGTGGAATGTGTTTGGATCTGCCAAGAACTCTGGAGATGGTCTGGCTCACAATGCGTTCATATCTCAGCCAAATGTTCACATTTGTGAGAAAGTACCACCCACAGGTTAGAGACAGCATACCTCACACCCAAGCTTACCATTCACTTCGCTTCACTGAAGGGCTCAGGCCTCATCCGTGAAGGAGGTGTTATGGTAGTGCTCATGGCAGCTGTAATCGTTTGTAACAAACAGCGGGCCAAATACAACATGTCATTGTTTCTGATGCATGCAAATGAAGTGGACACAGTGGCTGCATAGACACACAATGACCATACACCCACTGTGTTTGTTTTGACTCACAGTGCAATCTCTGTATCTATTGCTTTCTTTACATAACGTGCACAGAAATGGCATCAATATGAAGAGAATACAGATAATCTAATAACATTGTTTGCATTTACATGTATTCATTTAATACACTCTACAAATGAAACCAATGCAGCATGGTAGTATTTCGGATCTCACAGTGAAATCTGTTATTCAGAGAACTACAAAAAAATATTATATCTTGGTTATAGTGCTCTGAGATAGCAAATTTGACCATGTTTTAACATGTTTTTAATGGACGAAGTATTTAACATCACTTTGAGTGAAAAATAGTTTCGGCTTTTTAATCTAAAACATGTAGTAGATGGACATTTAAAGGACCAGTGGTTAACAATTAGGGGGATCTATTGGCAGACATGGAATATGATATTAATAAGTTTGCATTCTCAGTGTATAATCACCTGAAATTAAGAATTGTTATGTTTTCGTTACCTTAGAATGATCCGTTTATATCTACATAGGGAGCAGGTCCCCTCTCTACGTTACCTCCATGTTGCACCGCCATGTTTCTACAGTAGCCCAGAACGGACAAACCAAACACTGTTAACTTTTCCTGCTTGGGCCGGAATCAATAACATTACTCTCTCCTGTCGCTGCCACTCCCTCTCTCTCTTGCTTCACCACTCACTCTAGAAAGAGACATTCGCGTTTCAATCCTACGCGCTTGACACACGGGAGAAGTTGTAAACTGCAACCTCACTGCTAGATACCACCAGATCCCACACAGTTCATTTAAAGTAGTTGATCGGTTTGTGCCATGCTGGCAAGGGTTAGCTCTGCCTCTTCATCCGTAATGGAAGTCAACATGATAATATAGGTATCAGAGATACCAATAGACACTGCTCTTGCCGCTGTTTTTTTTTTATCTTAACTGTCTTCCTTCTGTTTGATGTGCAGCCTATGAAGTTGGGGGAACACCTAAACAGCCTGCTTCTCAACATGTGTGATGATGTCACAGTGAGTCGAATGTCGTTGCGCACGGTGCTGGACATCTGCAGCAAACACATCAGAAACTCAAGTTGTGACCCTCCCTTCTCCTATATCAGAAAACTGGTTCGGTTGGTGCTGGGCAGTCTCTCCCAGGTAAGCAGTTTGTTTTTTTATGTGGGTCAAAATCAACATTCCTGCATATTTTTATGTCTATGTCGTTGCCAGGCACTTACCATCAGTCTCAGCCATTTCCCAGAGATACCACTTGATACCAACGCTGTTTTACTAATGGCTCACAAGCCTTTTTAGAAGTGGGAACCAAATGTGAGATATCTTCCACAGAGAGAAACAAAACATTAATTTTGGACCTACTAACATTTTTTAAATGATTAATTCACAGTAATGTTTTTTAGGAAAAGCCATACTTTTATTTAGCACTTTTCTAAAAGCTCTGTGGATGGATTATTTTAAGAAAAATAGTCATCCACATAATAATGACATCAATAAGACCTTTAAGGGGAAGATAAAAGACAAAATTATCTGCTCTGTCAGAGCACAGTAGGTTTGTTGGGTTACGCAATAGATAATGGGGCTTATGTTGATATGAGAATATGAGTTCAGGATGGATGACTCAGAGGGAATGACCCTCTAACTTGGGTTGTTTTCCTCTTTTCTCTGTGCTGCTTTTTTCACGCCCGCTCTTTGTTTTTCTTTCTCTCTCTTGCTTCCTCTCGTCGCCGTCGTTCTCTCAGCTGGACGGTCTGCTGACTGATAGAGAGTCTCTTCCGGAGCGGAGTAAGGAGATTCGGGAGAGGCTGAGGGGCAAGGGCTTACCCTCAGGTAAGATGAGCTGCACACACACACACACACACACACACACACACACACACGAACACGCTGAACACTGAGCTGTATTTGCTTGGTGTGTTGTCAAAGGAACTTTTCTGTGGTGTAGAAAGAGTTCTTTATTTACGCAGTGATTCAGATTTCTTGGCTGCAGACGCTTCATGATAAAGGGGTCTGGTTTCTATTAGTCTTCAAAAACATGTATTTATATATATAATATATTGTTTATAAAGCTTTGTTTTTTTTCTTCATTTGAGAGGCACAACGTCTGGATCAAGGACAAATCACCAGATACTAGATTAGCTTGTTGAGATAACGATGAGAATAGTTTTGTATAATTAGGTCAAGAGAGTATATTATGTTCTTTCCAATGATAAACTGAGGTTATGATGTGTGTTGCTAAGAGATACTGTTTCTATGCATCTCACTTTTATTTGGAGAGAATTAGATGTAAATGCCGTCTCTGGTTGTCGAAGCTCTTCATCATGTACATCCTCACTTTGTGGGAGAGAATCGAAAGTACACGGGGAACAACGCGCTGCAACCTCGAATCGGATTTAATTCAGGAAAATATGACCAAATCTTCCCAGTGGTTTCTGAGAGAACTCCGGCATTTTTCCAAGCCATGGAAAGGAGAGCGCAGCGCAAACATGGCTTTCGTCCCGATTATGTAAGCACGGCATGGCATTGATTACAGATGCATATTTTGGAGTCACCAGTGAAGCTGCTGGTCTGCTGTTTGTATCAGTGCTTTGTTTCCCTGGTTGAGCACCAGCCAGCCCTAGGGAAAGTACATGCAAAGAGTATTACTCAGTTCTTAAGCGCCTTTCTTCTCAAGTAGCAGCTCTCTCCCTCCTGTATGTCAGTAGTTCCAAGTTGTAATTGCTGCTAGGGGAACTCAATCATTGTCTCTTTATTATGTTGGATATTTTACGTTGCCATATCTAGTCCACATGATGGCTACACTAGTATTAGATGAAAATCTTGTGGCAACAATTGACTTCTTTGAGAAATAAAAGACATCCTGTTAAGGAAAAAAATATTTAATTTGTTTTCATTTTTTGCTCAATCTAGTCCTTGTGAGCTTCCCTGAGTTCCCGGAAGACAGCCTGCCTGTCTTTGATGTGTTTCCCTGTTAAGATGGAGCATATGCTTTGTAGATTAAACCACCACATGCAGCATTTTTACAGGACTTAAAGTCTCCCTCTGCGCTCTCATTTCTGCATCTCTTCCTCTTGTTTTTGCTCCTGCTCATGCACGTCTTCCTTCTGTTTATGTCTTTCTCTCTAAAAGAAGAGCTGTCACTGGCAGCAGTTCATATAATACAGCTTGTCTGGAAAGGCCAACTTCAAATTTATGGACAGTCAAAGAAAGCAACATTCAGTTTTAGGAAAGACACAGTGATAGATGGGCTGGACGCCAGTGCCAGAAATTGTTCGTTATTGTGGCGCCATAGTCTCTATTGTTTGTATTTAAATAATGGGGAAACTTGGCTACTGAGCAAAACAGACTATGTGCAGAAAAAGTTGGTACGCCTTAAGGTCATGAGCGGCATGCCATTTTTTCTTAATTTGCTTTCCCTTGTGCTGTTGTTGGTTTACTTTACCAATTAATTTGGTTTATTTGTCATCATTGGCTGCTACACTTCCAACCCTGGGGCTGTGTAACAGAAACTCCCTACTGCTGCTGCTTATTCTAATTAAATGCCATTGAATCCAACAAATAACCATGGGAAATTCAGTCGGGGTCTGATTAGAAACATTGAAATTTGAATTTAACGTGAATTTAAGAAGGAAGGGGGCATCTGGTTTCACAACACATTTTCTAACCAGCTATCACATTCATCTAACCAGCACTGTGTCAGGGTTTTCAGTCATAATATACAGTACCACATCTCTAGTTATGACTGATTGTGGAATCTGGACATGCTGTATGCCTACCCAATTATTCATTTACTATAACTGGTTGTCTAATCTTTTAGTAGAGGGGCCATGAGAGGCCTGCAGCATGTCCGTCTGTTGAGGCCAAACCAGGGTATCAGAGCAAAGGAGGGGGAGTCTATAACCGGCAGTGCCGTGTTTAGCTGTCATGTCATGCTGATGCCGTTAGAAACGGATGCCAGGTTGGACAGGCACTTAGGCATAATGAAGCATACTGTTTTAATTCAAATAATAATCCTTGCTAATCCCTCTCCAGGTCATCGTCTCATCATAAATACCGCTTTCTGTATTGATAATAATGATGTGATCCACTGGGTCTATTTCAGATTATCTCTCATACTGTCTGCATTATAATATGAAAAATAGGTATGAAATAGTATCTGTTTGCAGTCGAGTTTATTTTCCTTTTGAATACCTGCTTAATAGTTTTAATTTGCTGGTATTCAAGATGAATATTTGTTGTGTTTTTCTGTGTTTTGAGGCTTTGAGTTCTGGCAGTGTGAGCTTTTGCTCGTAGTTGAATAAAATGCTGTTTATTTCCTGTTCTCAGGGAGGAGTGCCGCCCCCAGGGTTCTGGAGCGCTACAAAGCCAGGAGTCAGGAGCAGACGTCTCTTAATCGGGGCCTCAGTCGTTCCATGGGCTCTCTGCCAATCCAGGACCTGTTGAAGGGGGATGACGGGGCAGCCCTACAGTATTCCCTGTCTGACTATCACCCCAACTTTGAATCCCTCACAGAATTCTACCCCAAACCCCCCTCACTCAATCACCAGCACTCCTATCCCTATCTGCACCCCCTTCACCCCCAGCAAAAGGGCCGGCCTGTGGAACTGGACCGGAGGTCTTTACCCTTCCACAGTGGGGACCTGGGCCCGAGTCATGCAAGGAAGAACTGGGCTTCCTCTGTGGACTTGGCTTGCATTGACCCAGAGGCGCTTCGTTTTGGGGCCTTGGAGGATGCACGGAGGGGCAGCAGTGCCATAAGTAGCCACTCCATAGGCAGGCGCAAGTCGCCCTTGCGAGCATCCAGGGAGAGGGATTCTCGCTTCTCTGAGTTTGGTGGGCTGAAGAGTAGGAAGCCTCATCACCACTCAGCCCTGTCGGTAGGCTCGGGCCTCCCCGGTGCCTATGACAGGATAAAGGAGAGACAGAGGAAGCTTCAGGTGCTAAGGCAAGCAGTGGATGGTGAGTAGATATTCTTCACATTTACAGGTGCAGCAAAGAGAAGCTGTTGTTTTCAGTCCCAACACAGAGATAAATGTGCTCTTGAGTTTTAATTTGAGTCCTCTGGGTTGACTGTAAACTGTTTTGTGTTTATGTTGGAGAACTTCCTTGTGGAATTTAAAAAGCATGTCTCATGCCACAAGTAGTGCATGTGAATCAAACTGGTATATAGTTTTGCTTGCGTAGGACTTTGTTCTTAAGGCAGCAGTATGCTTCATCAGAAGTGTTTGTCGGATGGTCGCAAAGCTTCGGAAACCAACGTCTGAATTTCGGGAATTTTTGAATTTTTTTGTCCAACAATTTCTGTAACTTTCCAAAATCGACAATCTGACGTTCACACCCACTCCACGCTGGGACTGGCTAGGTGTGCGAAGGTGAAAAATTAATCAGGATTTGAGCATCTCTATCAAGCTCTTTTTTCATGATTTACAGAACTCTTTCTGTCATTTTTCACAGGTATAACAAGCTATGAATGCCTTTTTTTTTCTTCCCTCATTTGGGACACCCCTATCGATGGATGGCGTCTGTAGCATTCGCCTATACCGCTTACGCTTAGGGCCGGCTCTGAGAATGGCTGTCCAACTCACTCACTCAAAATATACAAACCACACTCAGCCTGGTTATGCAGCCAAAGCTTCATTTAGATCGTACATATCTCTGCTTCATTCAGATCATATATCTCTGCCGACCTTTTGTTGGTCATAAGTGTTGCAGGATAATGGGATTTTGGTGACATGTTGGAGCTTGGTCAATTTCGTTCATGTGTAATATGTGGTGGTGGTACATTGTCAGAACATGTAGTGGGTGGGCTTCAACATTTAATGATACTAAATCATAGGGCTGCAAAATTAGTCGAATATATTAATCGCAATCACGATTTTGGCATCCCACAATTATATAAACGTGATCGACTGCGATATTGACATTTAAAATGCTCCGCTCATAAAAAACTCTGCTGCTTAAATCAAGTGCTTCCTAAACTAACAGCTGGAGATGAACAGCAGTCGATTGAAGCCGGCTGGTTTTCAGCAGGCTCGTATATCCCATTTTTGACAGTCACAGTCAAAAATGAGTATGGGACGATAGTAAATTTCAATGCTATCATGATGCGTTCAAATGTAATCAAGGTAAAATGTAGATTTTGGCGAGAAACTTGAATAAATCCAGTTGTTGGAAGATGTTTTCACAGCAATATAAAATAGATATTAGAGAAGGATTTATGATCTGTTTAACTTCCTAAAACTAGCTTTTGTTTAAATGTGAAATTGCAATACAAATATTTTATTATATTAAATATATATATATTATTATTATCATTATCATTATTAAAACAAATTCTAAATCAATGAATAATCGTGATAAATAATCGTGATCTCAACATTGATCAAAGTAATCGTCATTAGCATTTTAGCCATAATCGTGCAACCCTACTACATCTATGTTATGTGTGAGGTGGCCCACATTTTCAAAGGGAAAACCTCACTAAAGTTCCCAGCTTTCGTCTGCTACTGAGACAATGAATAAAATCTTCAGTAAAACACAGCTGTGTCATTAAGATTTATAGGAAATGTCAAACTGGGTGGTAAAATGAATTTATCAGGCAATAAAAGGGGGTACAGTAGCGTGGGTGAAACGTCTGCAGGGAGGCAGCCATCAGCTGGGCTGATCTGAGAAGTGAAAATGTGACAGTGACGGGATGACGTGAGCAGACAGACACCAGGACTAGTTACAGGTTGTGTGTCCATCTGTAACTACCATGTGGGATGGGAGCTGGGTGCTGGCTCGAATGGAGTATCGTTGGTGGTGGCTGTGCAGCAGCGTTTAGACAGAATGTATGAGTCACTGGTACAGAGGTTTCCAAATGGCTGATTCTAATTACAGGCCAGCTTAATTCTAGCCCGCTGCTAACTGTCACACATGCTATATAGCCAAGTCCCTTTCTCTTTTTTCTCCTAACATATGACTGCAAACACACATACGTGCAAGGTATTTAGACTCAAAAAAACAATCTAATCACATGCTTAGACCGAGCAGTCAGCACCAAGAGCTTTACATTTCCCTCCGGAGCTTATTGAATTCTTAGTACAGTAAAGTCTCCATAAGGCAGGCTAGTTTTATGCAAAGTCACAAGTGGCTACATGGGTCGGCTGGCCATCTGGGGGACAGTGGAGGAGCATGAATGGTTTCATATAATAAACCACTGTCTTCTACCTCTTCTTCCCTTTCCTCCTCCCGCTGGTTTCCCGTACTCTCCATCTCCCTCCAACCTCCAGCCTCCCTGCTTTTCTGGCAGCTATTTTTAATGCTGACCGAGCCACCAACCGACGGCATTCTTCTCCTCGACTGTGGCTTTTTATCCCCAGCAAGTCCTGCCTTCCTTTCCTTCCCTCCCCTTGGCCTTTTGCTGATTGTAATCAGAGGCACTTGGCATTTTTTTTTAGTGTGAATACAGGAGCGGTGTCATAACAAGAAAATAAGAATTATTTTGTAGCCCCTATCTATTGTCCCACCTCACACTATGTGTGTGTGTGCGTGCTTGCTCGGTTAAAATTGAGAGGATTATCTTTGTGTATTTTTTGTGTCAATAGCTTCTAATTGATATAAAATGACGGTTGATGTCGGACACCATGCTGACGCAAAGGAATGTTTACTCCCATCAAAACTGACTGAGGTCGACTACGAAGACTGAGCCAAAATATTTTTCTATTCCATCCCAGAGCTATTTCGCTATAGCATGAACGGGGCCTAATTGAGCACAGACCATTTGCAGGGCCTCGTGGATGTGTTACTTGGCACAGAGACCTCCTTTTCTTTCTTTTTCTCTTACTTTTTTCTGTTCTTTTCTGCAGGAAAGTGATGGCGCAGCAGTGGTCAGTGCTCTCAGGTTTCACCCAGTTACACGCTGGTTCTCTGCCTGTCCGTGTGTGTGTGCATTTGCAAAATCATGTTCAACTGAATACGGATTACATGAACATCATAACTAAACATTGTGTGTGTGCATGCCTGTGTGTGCATGGGCATGTTTATACCTGGTCCCTTATGTCTCACCTCAGTACGTCCACCCCCCCACCCTCTCCTTTTTGGTGCCAAGGTGCTTCAATTAGAAGAAACTTTCCTTGCAGACCTAGAGGCTGTAATTGAAGTCATGTGTAGCGGATGAGGGAATTCCAAACATTATTGGACTTTTCCGGTACTTGGCAGCAGGTCATGTGGCTTTCGGCCGGGGTGGGTCCAGCTTGGACAATAATACAGAACACTGCTGCCTCAGGGGAAGGGGAGGTGTTCACGAAAGCCAACCAAGCTTGATTTGTTGACTCCAAAGGTTGCAGCAGGACAGATTGTAGTGTCTGTCAAAAAGCTTTTTAGAAAAGCCTTACAGTTAAGTTAACTTTATTTATGATCCATTTTAATCAACAGCATGACTCATTTCCTCTTCACATTATGTATAATGTCTAAAACAAGCACTAGAACAGACATTTTTTTCCCATGGGCTTTTTTATCGAGACATAAAATTTCTGTTTCACAAAATCTACATTGTACGTTTTGGTCACACTTTATGATAAACATTATTTATAAATGGTAAATTGATTAAACTTAGTTCAGTTATTTTACTGTTAACAGCGAAATGATAATTATGTTTACTAATTATTAGTAATGACATATTTATGTTATTTTAAGTTTATTTTTGCACACATTATAACATTTGATAAACTATATATATATATATATATTTTTCTGTATGATTAAAATATTATTTGTAAACCTCAAAGAAGTTGTTTGTAAAACATCTATAAACGTTACATAGACAGATATTTGTAAGACTTTGTTAATGGTTAATAATTGGTTTGTAAACCGTCTATAAATATTATTTGGATGCTATTATAAATTTGCAACTGATGATTATAATACCTTGTTAAATGGTTAATAAATAGTTTGTAAAGCATCTATAAACATTATTTAGATTGATAGTTAATACTTTGTCATTGGTTAATAGTTGGTTTCTGGTCCATCTAGCTATGTAATGTTTATAGATAATCAATTTCTTAAAGGTTTACAAATCATTTGTTAATTATTAGCAAATATTTAATACAGTATATAAAATGTACAACAATAAACTGTTAATAAATAGTTTACTAATGTAATCGCAATGTAATTGTTATCGTCTCCTATCAGCTATGATACAATATTGAATTTATAAACTAATTATTTCCTATTACACATACCAGTGATACAATAACATAAACTAGAATTGCACTCGGAGAGCGCAGACCTCCGCCAAGGTGTGTGACTTTAAAAACAGATCACAGCTCACAATTGGCGGTTACGTGAGGTGATCGGCTTATTATTAACATGGTGTATTTCCGTGTAACGTAATCTTGCTAACGGACAAATAACAAACAGACAAACCAACGTCGGTGAAAACATAACCTCCTTCCTAGGCCTTTGGCCTTGGCAGAGGTAATAATAGCTTTTTTTAACAATTAGTAAACATTAGTAATTATCATTTTGTTGTTTGTTAACAGTAAAATAACTATTAACTAAGTTTAATTAACTATCAATTCACCATTTGTAAATTATGATTATTATAAAGTGTTACCTATTTCTTCTGAGTCATGTCAACTTAAACTGGAGGGTTTCTGTAAACTATTATCTATTTTAGTCTATTTTTTTAAAGGAAGTTT
Source organism: Sebastes hubbsi (assembly GCA_916701285.1). Classification (NCBI taxonomy): domain Eukaryota; kingdom Metazoa; phylum Chordata; class Actinopteri; order Perciformes; family Sebastidae; genus Sebastes; species Sebastes hubbsi. The sequence goes on from CAKAMQ010030094.1 coordinate 26,429, forward strand.
CTTCTGTCTCTCTGGGACTTCCAGGCTTCGAACAACCTCACAGTCTGAGTTTGTGTCTCTTCTCAGCTTGAATGCCCCAAAAGGCCGTAGCCTATAGAAGCTGTTTGTGTACTCGCAGAAAGCTCACGCCGAAGTGTCGGTTCTGCGAGGAATCAAGGAGAGGGGAGAGAGGAACGGGGACGTGGGAGAGGAAATGATAAGATAAGGTGAAGGGAGATGAGAGAAGTGAGCAGATAAATTGAGGTTGCTTCAAATGTTCCCAGGAAATGATGCTCCTCCAGTTAAGATTCGTACAAACTGTTTTTCTAGGAAGTGTGTGTGTGACTCCCTACACGGAGAGAAAGACATGATAGAGCGGAGAGATCATGATAGGAAGTTGGAGCATTAAACTATGAATGACCCCCTGGCCTCTTCACTCATTAAGTGTCACATTTAAGTATTTAATTACTACTAAAACGTGCTGACAGTGACTCAAATCCTCTTCTTCTCTACTTTGTTTCATTGTCCTTTTGTGAATGTATGTGTGTGCATGCTTGCTACTTAATAACTCCTTTTAAGGTGGAAGAGGAATGTAGTTATAATTCCTGTAAGAAAGAAACAATAGCAATCATTGAGGTGCAGTACCGAGAAATAGCTATGCAATATGTGTTTATCTGGGTCACTCACCATCTACCCAACGCTTCTTAGTGAAACATTCAGATATCGCTGTTCATCTCTCTAATTAGCTGTGACCCTCTTCGTCTCTCTTTCCCCTCAATGCTTTGAGGTGCAGTGGATGTTTCGGGTACATGATGAAATGTTGATCCCAGGTTTATTTGGGATTTCTCCAAATATGCTCATTCACCCTCAGTAGACGCTCGTGGCTTGACCAGAAATTCAAATTCTGTACATAGATTTAAGTTAGTCACACAGGTTACATTGGTGGTTCTGTTGCACTTAATATGCAATATAATATAACGCAACTAGGGCTGTCAAAGTTAACGCGTTAACGCAAATTCGTTTTAACGCCACTAATTTCTTTAACGCATTAATGCAATCGATCTTTCGGAACTGGTAGCGGGCTCATTTTAGTGTTAGAGTGAAGATACTGGCATCAAATGAAACTAAAAAACCTAAGGAATTCATCGGTACCAACCATGTCATACTGGCTTTCCGTGAAAGAGGTTAAATAACGCTCCAAACTTGCGCTAAATGTTGGCGAGAAGAAACTGTCATGGCCATTTTCAAAGGGATGAAAGTGGATTCTATGGGTACCCACAAGTCTCCCCTTTACAGACACCTTTAATGCCCACTTTATGATAATCACATGCAGTTTTGGTCAAGTCTGTTGTTGCCTGTTGGGCTTGAGTTTGCCATGTTTTGCATAAAGCAGCATATTCGCTCACTCCCATGTTGTTACCTGACAAATCTCCCTTTAAGCTACTTTTTGAACAGATAAAAAATGTGCGATTAATCATGGACAATCATGCGATTAATCACGATTAAATATTTTAATCGACTGACAGCCCTAAATGCAATATGATAGCGCTGCACTATATATTATAAGGTAGGCTGAGTGGGTACTTCAGCAGTGTTTATAACAGGACATTTACTTACAAGTACAAATTACAGCGTCGAAAATGTATTACTTTTTGATTAAAACAACACCGTCAGTCACTTTTAGTCTTGGACTAGTCTTTTCTGTTATTTATGCCACATCCAGGACACTCACCCGGCTTTAGCTGTGGATGTTTTGTTTTAATGGTAAGGTTAATGTTCTTTTACTGCAAGATTTGTTGGGTAAATCTTAAATAAAATCACCCACAGTTTGTTTCTGTCTTATGATAAGTCATTTACAGTTTTTAAATGGAGACTAATAGGGCAAATGCATTTACAGTACATCTACTTGTCGCTTAAATGAAATGTTGCTGAATGTTGTTTGTTTTGTCTTGTCTTTTTAATTAATAAGCAGCACATCAAAATACTTCAAATCACAAATGTTTGTCTTGTTTTGGTTTCCATTTCCTGCCAAGCTGTAACCAGATCATAAACTGTTCTTAATTAGTCCCTTTTGGGAAAGTCCTGTTGGTAGTGGTGGGCCATTATTTTGACCAAAATGGGTTTGATGTTGTTGCTTTTTTCTCTACCCTACCTTACCAAGATTATCATGACTGCACATATAGCAACATAGCGGACATTGTAGGACAGGTGACTTTGCACGTGTGTGGGTATCAGTGCATGTATGTTGCAATGTGGGTGCAAATTTGTAAGTCGATGTACTTGCATAAATGACGGTTCCTCTGTGTACCTTTTTCAATGCAAATGTTCTCTCATGACGCACCAACCAGCGAAAGATGGAAAACTATTACGCTCCTCTTCTTTCTCAGGCAGATTGTAATTGTCGCTGAGCCACAATGCTTTTTTCTTATAAAGTTTATGTAAGGTTAGACACATCGTTACAAAGAGATGTACTGTGAAACTCGTCTGAACTAAAATGCCTGAGCCATGACGTGGGAATGCCATTCATTCGAGCTATGTAGCTGATACTGAAGAGCAGGACTTTCAAGTTCGGTGTGCTATAAGCAGAGAAACACATGACACGTTGGATTAGGGTTGAGACTGTTCTGAACATTATTTATGGTGTTTTCCGGCTTTACCACAGATTTTCAAGTCATAGTTGAGTTTACGAAGCATTGCTGAGAGCAAAGTAACTCATTGTGGTGAGCTGGTCTGTACTTGCTGTGGTTCACCCAGTTAAACAAGGCAAAAGATTACGCCCTCAACAAAAAAGCTCTCTAACCTGACAGGAGGCATGCCTGCATACACTTGTGCAGAAGCTGCTTTTCAGCGCAGCTACATATGTCTTTCATTAGGAGTGTTTACCAACAGCATGACTAATACCTGCTTTGTGTGCCTCTGGTTTAGGGTTGCCGTCAGTTTCAGTGGGAGAGAGTACTGTAAATGAAAAACGTGTCAGTTCATCGTCTGTCTAAGTCTTGTAAAAAAAGTGATGCAACATCTGTGTCGCGTGACATTGAAAAACAAACAGCTTCACATTAACATCCCTCACAAACAAGGAAACAAGTCCATATAACTATTTTTAAGTTGTGCATGAAGTTTCTGTTTGATCCATTTCATCGTTCCGCAGACATCCTCTTATGTTAGTGCATGGTTCATATTATATTATTTTAAAAAAGATGGGCTGATGGTGTTTCTCTTCCTTCAGACCCGGTCCACACCCACCAGAGGTACCACAGCGATTACAGTTCATCCAGCGAAAGCCCTTCAGTGACCTCCTCTGATCCAGACTACAGACAAGGTAGAACATGTCTTCATCATCATTTTTGTTCTCACACACATCACTCACAAACTAAAAATGAAAACTCAAAGTTCAGTTTCAAAATAACTAAACTCTTCGAGACCAGTAATAACATGTCCATGTTGGTTTTCACTCTAGCCATCTAATCTAGGACTTGTTTACACCTGGAACGGTGAGTGATTCATTTAACAAACAGTAGTCTGAGCCATAAAGTTTGGGATTTAAAGCCACTGTCAAAGGATATCAATTATTCTTTGCCTGCACTGACCAACTGACTGTGGTCTGTCCTGCTCAAAGCCAGGTTCCCTGCTGTCTTATTGCCAATCCTCACAGGTCACACTTTGTCGGCTAAAGATAGTGAGGTGCACCGCTCTCCACTGTCGCAGAAAAGATACTACACCACCCTCTCTTGGGTGCTGTTGTCAGCTAAGGACATGATCTAATCCCATTAGCAACATCAGACAAATGACTATGTAGGCTTGCACAAGATAACTTCACTCTCAGTGCAACGTTTAACTGTGCAATAACCAAAGACAAGATTTGACTATTGTAATAGTGTGGGAAACATGAGGCTGGCAATAGAGCAAAACTCAGCAGCTCAGATTTAATCTTTCCAAACTGACTTGGGATACTGTAGACTTATAATATGTGACTACATGCTAGTTATATACATCAAAATATATTAGTTACTGTACTCATATAGGTAGTTTTACATGCAATGTGGTTTCAGAAGGAGTGAATAATAATAATAATAATAATAATAATAATAATAATAATAATAATAATACCTTTATTTATAGAGCACTTTTCTTACTATGTAGCTCAAAGTGCTTTACAAAAAAAATAAAAATGCAACACATTCAGACAAGGGCAGACAGGCAATACAATTAGACAATAAGAGGACAGTAGATGCTAAAATACAGTTAGTGAAATTAAAAACAGAGATCATTAAGAATAATAATTTAAAAAATGAAAGAATTGTTAAAAAAAAGTTAAAATACATAATAATAAATAAAAATTACATTAATTATAAGTCAACTAAATAAATAGGTTTTCAGCTGTCGTATAAAAAAAATGTGTAATTAAGATTGTCAGAGATGGACTTAAGAAAAAGATCAAAAGCAAATTTATTCAAGATGAACTAACACCTATACTCCATTCATCACCATTTCCAAGGGTTTTATTCAAGACATGGAAAAGCTTTCAATGTACTAGATGGGGCAGTACTTGACTCTGTATATTTTAGTACTTTCTGACCCATACTGTTATTTGTTGGTATTTTGTACGCAATTTCAACTCAGTACAACAGAGCTCCTATGTGGTGCTGATTTGACCTGATTTCTAAAACTGCTCCACCTTCTTGAACACATGTTCATGCAGGTTACATTTGCACCACAGTGTGGGTGTCTGCATCTGGAGGGATGTGTTTGAATGTGTCGAATGTGAAAACAAAATGTGCATATATGTGTGTACACAGCTAATACATCTATGCCTCTTCCAGCTAAGAGACCAAGCGAGGCGAGGAGGTATGGCTCCCAGCTGGCACTCTCCTCTGAACATGATGCCCTGTCGCTGACAAGTCACAACACACACAGGCACAGGTAACACACACACACACACTAAACAGGTGCCAGTTTAACAAAAACAAGGTACCAGTGTTGTGTTTTCTCCCTTAAGCAGCAGCCAACCTACAGCTACCAGTTAATTGATCCATATGGAAATCTATCCCTTCACGGATGTTACATATCCCAGAAGAGTTGAAGTTCAAGTGTTGAATCACTGTATTTGAACTCAGGATGTTTTATAGGACATGAAAAAGGAGCAAGAATGGGGGTGAATTTTAGCACCTGCCCCACTGCATAGGAGTGTGTATGTCTTGTATGCGTTTGTTCCCCCCACAGAACAGGGAAGCCAGCGACGATGAAGCGGTCGTGTTTGGTCCTCTGTGCCACACACAGCTGGTTTGGCACAGCAGGGTCAGCCCCATGCTTCACTAGTGAGGTCATCTAATGTGACATCCACATTCAGCAATCTCTATCTCTCTAATCTCTGGCATTACAGAGAACTGCTGCCTGCTGTTAACAGAGAAACCATGTTTTCGCTCTGTCCCGCTGTACAGAGCATTTGTTTTCCCCTGACGCTAAAAGAAGACATACCAGCTAGTGATTGGTATCTTTTGTGTGTGAATACATTATCTGACATCATGTTGCTACTTTTATGTATTTGTTTTATGGAGAAAGCACAAAAAGAAAGTCAGTAAATATAGTACAAATGTCCCAAGGCATCACACATTAAGCAAAAGTCTTCTATCCATTCAGCTTTTTGGCAGTATGAGACTGTTCTGACACCAACCCTCCTCTTCTCTTCTCCCTGTAGGCTGCATGAGGGGGCGGCTGATGAAGGTCTGGCTGGAGCAGAGCTGCTCCTCCAGAGGCAGGAGGAGGAGGTGCAGCGGCTCCAGGCCCACCTGGTCAGCAGGCTGTCCAGGGCCAACCTCTACCCCACAGATGAGCCCCTGGCTCCAACTCGCACTTCCATGCTCGACCTTCGAGACCCCCTCCTCACCTCTTCTGTACAACTTCGCAAACCCAAGGTTTTTATCATGGCTTAACAGACTCAGAGATATGCTTTATATGACAATCTGTGTTTATTATTTATTAACTTCATTTCAGTTATTTGGGTCTTGTTTTCCTTTACAAACTTCCTGTATCACTATAGAGCTGTAGACCACATGTATAAACACATGGCACAGCCAACTCCTGAAAGACATCATTTCAACACACACACAAACACACTCCAACGGGAACCCCCTACATCGGAGGTCTGACTATCCATCGCTTGAAGCTTGTTTATATTGCAATATTTGATGATGGATGTACAATTTTAACTCCCATGAGCTCATTGGCAACTAGGTTGTTGATGCTGAGCTCACTGGATGTTCTGTAAATACAAATTGCTGACTGGAAAACATAATTCATGTCAGCCGGTCGGATCTCTCCCACTTTCTATCACAAAATGTGTTAATGCAAGTGGTAAACATAGCAACAAATCTGCTGACGTTCACCGTAAACCTCAAATGCTGTGTATCAGTTATATTCCTAAAAGGTTAATTATCTCTCAAAGGCGTGACTTATTTGCTGTAGTGTGTTTATGGTAGATTTTAAATGGGTGTAATTTGGGCTGTGGGGGTTTCCTGTTGGTAAAAGAAAAACCTTTGAGCTGAAGGAAAGGAATCTTGCCCTACCACTTCTGTTAAAACCAGATTACCGCAGAAAACCAATAAGGAAGTGCGTGTACACTTAAAAAAAGCATCACATGAGTTGTTGTCATTGAAATTTCATGATCAGGGCAGCTACTGAAACAGGTTTGAACCTGCAGCGTGAGTGTTTTGTGTAGAAAGGAAGTGTTTTAAATGTTTTTAAGAGTTGATGTAAATCATGTCATAGTTCAGCACTGACAACAAGTGATCACATTTTGAACATAATGATTTGTAATAATAGCAAAAAAATATATTAAAAGAAGGTCCAGGTTGAAAATGATCCTTTTAAAGGAACAGTGTGTAACATTTCGGGGATCTATTAGCAGAAATGGATGTTCATAACTATGTTTTCATTAGTGTATAATCACCTGAAACTAAGAATCATTGTGTTTTCGTTAGCTTAGAATGAGCCGTTTATATCTACATAGGGAGCGGGTCCTCTTCACGGAGTCCGCCATGTTGCACCACCATGTTTCTACAGTAGCCCAGAACGGACAAAAACCAAACACTGGCTCTAGAGAGAGACTTTCACGTTTGTACGTTACCTGAAGGCCGCCGTAGTTCTCCGACACGCTTGTGAAACTGCGGTAACGGGAGCCGAGTGCAAAATCGTGGAACCGCCAGCCGCTGTCTGCCTTCCGTTGCCCCTAAAGTAGTGTTATTATGGTAAGGATGGCCTCTGAGCTAGGCGAACGGCGCTACCACAGTCTTGCTCTCGGCGGCTCACGTTGGGGATGAGTGAGCGGAGGGATACTCAGTTGATTACAATCTGCAACCACACCTCTAGATGCTGCAAATCCTACACACTGTACCTTTAACATTTTGGTAAAATAAATGTTCTCTCTGTATCACAATTACTTTTTACGACAGAACTTCCACGGGCCTGAGTTTGTGAAGATGGCCAGTGAGCCCTGTGTTGCCTTATCTGTTCCCTCTTCAATAATGGTAAGGATGTACATCTAATGCCTCCTTTGAGCCAATGTCTCTATGATGTTGCCACAGAAAATGGCTTTATTCATCATTTGTAATCCATTACTCCTTCCCCTTTTTTCTCTCTGCCCACAAGAAACGTGGTAAGGTGGAGGACGTGCTGAGGAAGGTGGGCGTGGTGCTTCTGAATGGCCAAAAGCTGGAGCTGAGCTGTGACATCAAGGCAGTTTGTAAAGACGTTCTTGATATGGTGGTTGCCCACATCGGGCTGGTGGAGCACCATCTCTTCGGCCTAGCATACCTCAGAGGTACAGTATGTTATCCTGTATAAGACTGTGGTTTGAGTGGCATGAATGCATGTGTGTGTCAGGTATATATCAGGGGATCAGTCTTCTATATTGTTTGCACTTACTTGTGTGGTTATGTAGTTACCTTACCATAGTTATTAGTTAACCAACGTTAGCTCTGTCACTGATCCACGTTGACCTTAAGAACTTTCTTCTATAAGAAAACATTCCAGGAATCCAGTGTTGCACGTGGAAAACCTTTGAAATGGCACACAATTTATTCTAGAGAACATTTTCCCCTTCTTGAATATAAAGTATAAAACTGTGAGATCACATCTGAGGCATCTGAGATGTGGTTTGAGTAGTTTTTAGTGCAGAGGTTCATGGTATTTCCATATAAATTAAATTTCCTACACCTGATGTCTCATTGAAGATGTAACATGTTGCTTTAAGCATGCTTTAAACACACCCTCTCCTCAAAATCCCACACACAGATGATGAGTTTTTCTTCGTCGATCCTGATGCCAAACTGTCCAAAGTGGCCCCAGAGGGATGGAAGGACGATCCTAAGAAGAAGAAATCTGATGTGCCTTTTAATCTTTTCTTACGCATCAAATTCTTCCTTGATGACGTCAATTTCATACAGTGAGTATATAGTATTTGTTTCATTGTCACAGAACAATGGACCCATGTGTTTGCATATTATAACCAAAAATGTCTGTATTTTTCTGTGTATAACAGGCATGCTATGACCAAACATCAGTACTACTTACAGCTGAGGAAAGATATCTTGGAGGAGAGGATGCGCTGTGGCACAGAAAATGCCATACTGTTGGCTTCACTGGCACTGCAGGCTGAATTCAGTGACTACCAACCTGAGGTACCGAATCTCTGGAAGTGTTATCAGTCAGCTAACAACACTTAAAATACACTTTAATTGAATTGTGAAGTTGTGTAATCATGTCTTTATTGTTTTATATATTAGAAAGTATTGCTGAATATACACATTTGAAGTAGAATGTGATGTGAAGACTTCTCTTGTAAAACGTTTTAGAAACAAAAATTAATGCAGTTGAACGTTGGTCTCATTGACCCTTATGCATCCTTAGGGGCATTTTGGCTTTTTAATTTAACATTTTTCAATCATTTTGGCTGTATAAATGCATTTTGCATGCTTTTGGCAAAGGTAAGTTTTAAGTTTTTTTTTTTCATTTTGAAAGTTCAACCTCAGCTCCTATAATAAGTCTATAACCGTAGTCAAAATACAGAAACTCAGACCCTTAAGGACAAATATGTCCCCATTTGAAACCCATTAAAACCACAATCCCACGATCCCACGGCCATTACAGCATAAAGGCATGCATTGTATTATATCAGGCTTTCAATCTAGAGCCCTGGCTTCAATTTTTTTTTACTATTTTCCATCAGATTGAGCCATTTTGTCATGTTTGCCCCACGGGGCAAATGCGTACTATTTTTCTGGTTTCCACTAGAGTTATTGTTGCTGCATTAGCGATGTTGTTGCTAATCATTTACGTATCCCAGAAGTGGCACTTTGTAAACAAACTGGTGTTTAATGGGTTCAAATTCAGAAAATTGGTAGTAATGATTGGGACTGAAGGTGGTTAAAAGATTTAATTCTGTGAAAGTGGAAAATAATATTAACACATCATTTTATGGCAGCTTTTTGACATGGACATTTTTGTTCTCTAAGGACATCAGAGCAACTTTTTTGCTCAAGGTTTAAATTGAATTTATTAATAAGTAACGCTGTTAATCCGTGTGCCTCAGCTCCATGGGAAGACCTACTTCAGACTGGAGCACTACCTCCCGGTGTCTATCCTGGATAAGGTGGACCAGACGACCATCAAGGAGGAGCTGCCAAAACTTCACAGCAACTACTACGGAGCATCTGACTCTGAGGCAGAGTTTGAGTTTCTTAAGGTCAGCAACACCAGTATACAAGAGTCATGGTTTCATTGAAATATTTCAAGTGTTTATTTTGTGACAAACACAGTGAACATTTTGTTTGCACAAAATGACAGGTGTTCCAGGAAGAAATGTGCCAAAGAGTTTACTTTGGCAGAGGAAGTAATATATTTGAGTTTATGTTTGACATCAAACCAAAGATTGCAGTGTCAACTACAAACACGAGTAGTTGTGTCCTTCCACTACATTTTATTCTGTCCTTGTAATATTTCTTACTGTGTCAAATCCACAGTCTACTAAAGCATCTCTTCTTCATGCCACTGAACCAAATTGAATAATATTATCATGAGATGAAAATCTATGCACTCATATTGGATCAAATGAATAAGATGAAAGACCCTTTGTCTGCATGAAAAGTTTCAGTACTCAAAACACACTCGCATCCCTTCCCCCTATCTCAGTACTGTGTATTTTTTGAGAATTTAAGACCCTCTGACTCTATATTGATTGTGTTAAAGGTAAGCCAGAGGCTGACAGAGTACGGCGTCCATTTCCATCGGGTGCTTCCTGAGAAGCGGTCCCAGACGGGCATCATGCTGGGCGTCTACTCCAAGGGGGTGCTCATCTTTGAGGTGCTAAACGGAAATCGAACCCCGGTGCTAAGGTTCCCCTGGAGGGAGACAAAAAAGATTTCCTTTATAGTATGTACTTATCTTTATTATCAAAAATAAAACTATGCCACTATAGTGAATTTCATTTATTCACTCTAACTTAGCCCAGTTGGTCTTCACTTTCACCTGAATGTTTAACTTGTCACCTTGCAGAAAAAGAAGATTTGCCTCCAGAACACATCCGACGGGATTAAGCACCTGTTTCAGACAGACAGCAACAAGACCTGCCAGTATCTGCTACAGCAGTGCTCCGACCAGCACAAGTTCCACCTGCAAATGAAGGCCCGCCAAAACAACCAGGAACTTCAAGACCTAGGTAGGAGAGAAGTGGGTGCACATAATGGGGCCTCAGGCTCAGACAGATGGGAATATTTGGCCAGCGAGGAGTTATTATCTCTCAGAGGAAGGTTAACATGTCCCAGAAATGCTTTCACACAGTAGGCCCAAAAGTGTCATATCACAGCGTCCAGGAAAAGGCGAAGCTCTTGATGACGTCAACACTAAACTAGACAGTTTCCAGCCGCAGCTGCATGTGTCAGCCGTCCCACATATCCTCTCCAGATGATAGCGGATGCCCCCTCATTTCCCTCTCGTAAAATGTCAGTTTGTTTCAATGAATTGACATACAAGTAGTTATTATATCTTTAAAACTGAAACGCATATAATCTTTGCCATTCTATGTCAATCATCACGTGCATCGTCCAACCTGTCGGTGCACAAGTCTATTGTATCTATTCCAATTATGTAATATGTGAATAAAACGTGTGGGCGGTCTTTCACTGTTGATTTTGGTTCGCTGCTTGGTTTGAGTAGTTTCTCATGGCTGAACAACAGAACAGCTTTGTCTTCATCACACCCCATACTCCCACCAGATTGTTAAACATAAAGTCACAACTAAGTTCATAAGTCGACTGTCAAGAAGAAGACTGGCCAGACCATTAGCTATGACGATTAAGATGGATATGTCCAGATTTACGATGCAGAGGACCGTACCTGCTTTTTCCATCTAGACAATAATTATGTCAGACTGCTGAGTTAACGGTACAGAACAACACTTTGGCCCTTTTCGGATTTCCCTGCTTTATTTATTTCTTTATTTTGTCTCATACTATTTCTATATTAATTAACAAAAATGTCATTAATTATTATTATTATTATTATTATTATTATTATTATTAATCAGTAACTTTCTTTTCTTGTAATCAGAGAACTGCCCATTGAGCAGTTTGCAGTATTCCCTTGACCCTCGGAGTGGAGACACAGTGGGGAGGACGGTGGGCTCAGGCAGCCTGGCACCCAGCTATTCGACACGCTCCAACCCAGACCACCTGAAGAGGATCTCTTACTCAGAGATGGCCCTCCACAAGGCACCATCTGGCCCAATATTGGTCCACGATGAGCTTCACTTTCCAGGTTTCAATCCAGTGGCCTCCACGGCCTTTTCCAATCCGCGGATAATGAGCCGCTCCCACCACAACCTCGGACAGATGCCAGAGTCTCCAGAGCACCGGTTGGCAGAGTCATATAGTGGCCAGTCGCACAGCGGACTGAGTCAGGCACAACCCAACCAAGTGGCCTCTCACATCCAGCAGCACCAGCGAGCCAGCTCAGACACAGGCTCTCTCTCACACCAACAGGACAAGTGAGTTGAAAGAAGAGAAATGTTAAGCAAAAGCCTAAATACACGTGTGTGTGTGTGTGTGTGTGTGTGTGTGTGTGTATATGTG
>CAKAMQ010030096.1:0-11374 GCA_916701285.1 Sebastes hubbsi
AGGGGTCCCTTGACCTCTGACCTCCAGATCAGTGAATGTAAATGGGTTCTATGGGTACCCACGAGTCTCCCCTTTACAGACATGCCCACTTTATGATCATCACATGCAGTTTGGGGCAAGTCATAGTCCAGTCAGCACACTGACACACTGACAGCTGTTGTTGCCTGTTGGGCTGCAGTTTGCCATGTTATGATTGGAGCATATTGTTTTATGCTAAATGCAGTACCTGTGAGGGTTTCTGATCAATATCTGTCATTGATTTGTGTTGTTCATTGATTTACAATAATAAATATATACATACATTTGCATAAATGTATTAATATTTGTTTGACAAAGCCACGTTTGCCTCTGATGCCACCGATACATCACATCACATGAGACTCTGACATCAGAAGCGTCTGGATGTGACGTCATCTGTCGAAATACCTTCACATGTGCTGCTTTCAGGGACCACAAGGTCACATTTCTCTGGGAATTTAATGACCCTGAGGTCTTTACCATGCAACACGTAGCGGTGGAGGAAGTACTCAGGTCCTTTACTGAAGTACAAGTAATACTAACACACTGTAAAGATACTCCGATACAAGTAAATACCAACTATAACTACCAGTGCAGTGGTGTAAAAGTACAATACTCACCCTCTGAACTGGAGTGAAGTATAAAGAGGCATGAAATAGAAATACTCAAGTAGAGCACAAGTACCTCAAAGTTGTATTTAAGTACAGTACTTGAGTTACATTCCAGCACTTGAATCACATATTGGTTTTTAAAGGCTTATTCTGGTATTTTTAGACTAAGAATCGTAAAATATTTGAATGTTTTTAGCCCCAAAAAATACATTAATACAGATCAAATGAAGAAGTTTTATATCACCATGTACGGAGATCTTTTTAAACAGCATTTAAGATGATTAAGGGTTCAAATCCACCTCTGCAAATATATTTATATATAAGTTAAAAAACCTCCAAAAGTGTTTTTCAGTTTGGTTTTTATTGTTTTTGGATATTTTGCAAAAAGCATGTTCTATATGTAAATACTATAACTACCAATGTAGTGGTGTAAAAGTAGAATATTCACCCTCTGAACAGTAGTGAAGTATAAATAGAAATACTCAAAGCACACGTACCTTAAATATTTAAGTACTTGAGTTACATTCCAGCACTTGAATCACATATTGGTTTTTAAAGGTTTATTCTGATATTTATAGACTAAGAATCTTAAATATTTGACAAAAAAATACATTAATAAAGATGAAATTAAGTAATGTTATAGTGAGATCTTTTTAAACAGCATTTAAGTTGATTTAGGGTTTTAATCCAGCTGTTAAACCACATCTGCAAATATATATTTTTGTATGTTAAAAAGCTCCAAAAGACACACAAGACAGAATAAAAACTGTTTCTCAGTTTGGTTTTTATTATTTTTGGACATTTAGCAAAATACTGCAGAAACATCCGAAGCAGTATAAGAGCTAAGGGTTACAAAAAACAACAAAACAAAATAAAATCAATGATTGCATTCAGTTATTATTATTATTATTTATCGAGGAGCGGCTGATAAAAGTCATTGATTGCTATAATGAACACGCCGTCCGTCCTCCTCTTCACATCGTCTCCATATAAATTAAAGAATTTGGCTACATCATGAAAACACAGCAACAGACCGCACAATAGTTGACACAAATAATTTAATAAATACATAAATAAATAGAAAAAACACAAAGGAGTTAGATATACTGTATAGTAATAATACAGGAGGCTTTGTAAAAAATAATAATCATATCGTACCCAGCCAGAGATCAATAAATAAAAAGACAATCAGATCAGTTTAAGGCAGTTTTACAGCTCTAATCCAGAAGGCATTAACCGGCTACACTACTTCGACTCTTCTTGTTTTCAGGCGACAGCTACTGATCCACAGATCCACAAGCTATATACGTTAAAGCTAGTCCGAGTGATGAGATAAGGTGAGTTCGGCTCTTCGTCGGCTACAGGTCGTCTCCTCTCTCTTAGGTCTAGAAGCTAATAGCACTTGTGCAGAGATGCTAGAAAAATAAATGAACAGTCTAACGCTTTAAGTGTTTGGAGAGTGACGTCAGAGAAGTGGGGGGGGATTATAGGCCGGGGTTCAAACACACACACACACCCAGAACCTGCTGAAGTGTCCTCGGGCAAGGCACTGAATCCCTGCCAGCTGCAGGTGAGCGGTGACCTTTGACCTCTACAGAGTTACACTGCAAAAACATCCGTGGATGAGCTTGAATTAACATCCCAGAACGAGACAAACACGGGACATTCTTCTAGAAGTGTTGAATGAATTCAGAGTTGAGGGTGTTAAAGGTCTTAAAAGAGGAGAACTGATTCAAATTTGGTGATTTTTTTTAACCAAATACCTGAAACAAGAGGAAATAAATCTCTCAAAGTGCCGTCTATGTTTCATTTGATTTCAGACTTCAGGAGCCTTCGGGATGTTTCTGCAGTGTAACCTTAAAGTCTCACAATCAGAGCTGGATTCTTGCTCTCGGTATTTCGGTGTGAAAGCAGCCTTTAAAGTCCCGGATCAGCAGGCGGGGCGCAGCGGCATCTGCAGCAGGATCACCTGCCGGTTCTCAGATGGGTGGCACTTGTTGATGTGTCTGGTGAGCCCCGGCGAGCTGTAGAACACGGCGGGGCAGTACTTACACGGGTAAACCTGCGAGGAGTGCAGCAGGCGGATGTGGCGCTCCTGGCTGCCTCTGTTGGTGAAGTTCTCCCCGCAGACGGGACACAGGTGGCAGCTGGAGGCGCTCAGGTTGAGCGGCGCCGCGTTCTGCTCGCAGGCCGCCGCAGCCGGCGCGTCCAAGTCCTCCGCCACTGCCACTACCACCGCCACCGCCGGTTTCGGGGAGCCGTGCTGAGATGCCAGGTGCTTCCTCAGGTACGCTTGGCGCTTAAACTTTTTCCCACAGTGATTACAATCATACAGCCCTTCCTCTGAGCCGGACTCGGACGGTCCGGGACTGGGCGTGTCCCTGTCACTAGAATCCTTCGCTTCGTCCGGTGCCGTCTTACCGGACGCCGCCTCCAAATGTTGCGCACCGGCGGCGGCTGCGCTCTGCGGCTTCGGTTTGTGCCAACGCCGGTGCGAGGCGAGGTTCGCCGGGCAGCTGAACACCTTGTCACACTCAGGACACCGGTACTCGACCCGGACGATCCGGGAGCACTTGTGCTGCGCCAGAGAGAACGGGTCCGCGTACGCCTCGCGGCACAGCTGGCACACGAACTCCCCCATCGGGACGTTGTTGTCTCCGCCGGGCTGCTGAGGTCTCGGGTCCACCGGAGGCTCTTTAATCTTGAGCCCCAGAACCGGAGACGTGGTGACATCATCCTCAAAGTGCAGTTTCCGGATCGCTTTGGTTTTCTTGGAGGCTGGTTTGCTTTTGCGCTCGGTGTCGCTGTGCGGCCGCTTGGTCGCCGCGGCGGGGAGCGACGCGCTGGATGTGTCGCTGGACAGCCGCTTGAGCGACGCGGTGTGTGTGGCCTGGGCTTCGCTGCGGCTGCTGGTGCTGGAGCCGGTTTTCAGGTCCACCGGGTTGTAGAGGTGGTCCAGAGCTGGGAGGGCTGCTGAAGTCGGGTAAGACGCGGCGGAGACAGGTGATCCGAGGTTGACGCGTCTCTCCAGGTAGGAGCGGTCATGGTCCTGGCTGACCGGCCGGGTCGGGCTGTAGAGAGTCTGGTAAACCACCTCCGGGTTCCCGAACTGCACCGGTCTGCAGACCCGCTCCGGAGCCGTGGCCGCAGCTCCGCAGGTGGGCGTCGGCGTCTGTGCGCGCACCGGGACGGAGGCGAGCGGCGCGCAGCGGTGCGGCAGCAGCGGTACCGGAGGCGGCGGCGCGTCAGCGGCGGATCGCTCCGGTTCCTCCTCCTCCGAGCGGACCCGGTAGGACACCGGGTTGCTCTTCTTGTTCCGCTTCACCAGGAATCCTCTCGGCATGTTTCGCTGCTGGACGGAGAGCTGAAGGCACTTTGGACGAGAACAGATCCTCGTTCACTTCATCTGATGCTTCTTTCTGTTGTTTCCTCTCCTGCTGCTGCTGCTGCTCTGTTCTCTGTTCTCTGTTCTCTGTTCTCCTCCGAGCTGCTTCACTAACAACACAGAAACATAGCTGCTGCTTTTTAAAGCGACATGATGACATTGTTCCCTATTGACTCATCCTCGACCAATCAGGAGCAGCAGAGGGCTTTGGGGAGTGGGTGTGGGAGGATGGAGAGACTGATGGAGGATGGAGGGAGGTGATGGAGGGGGTGATGGAGGATGGAAAGGGTGATGGAGGGGAGGATGGAGGATGGAGGGGGGATGGAGGGAGGGGATGGAGAAGGTGATGGAGGATGGAGGGGGTGATGGAGAGGTGATGGAGGGGTTGATGGAGGGGTGATGGAGGGAGGTGATGGAGAGGGGATAGAGAGGGTGATGGAGGGGTGATGGAGGGGTTGATGGAGGGAGGTGATGGAGGGAGGTGATGGAGGATGGAGGGGGTGGTGGAGGATGGAGGGGGTGATGGAGGGGGGAGGATGGAGGATGGAGGAGTGATGGAGGATGGAGACCTGAGACAACCTGAGAGTTTTTGTTTTCTTTTAGTGCTTTGTAAATCAGTTCTCTGAGAGACGGAGCTGGTGGAGATGGAGGAGGATTCGCAGATTGCAAAGCAGATGTACCTGAAGGGTTTATTGTATTTCACCCCCTCCCTTCCTACACTCTCTCTCCTCCTCCTCTTCCTCCTCCTCCTCGTCTCGACCCGGGCACACGCCAGGAGCCTCCTGCTTTTACGGTCTGATGAGTTTGTATAGAAATCTACACGTGCCTCGGCTTTATGTGTCTCCTTTGGGTGGTGGTGGTGGTGGTGGTGGGGGTCTGATGTGTCCAAAAAGGAGACACATAACGACGTAAAAATGTAGAATTGCAAGCTGGAGATTCAGCAGAACTTTAGGATGGACATTTAAGACCAATTTTAGAAATTAAATAAAAGTGAAATTGAGGTTTAAGACAGATTTTCTTGGGAAAGAAGCGCAACAGCAGCTCCAAACCTTGAGTTCAGATTTTAAAATTCAAGACATTCAGAGAATTTCCAGGATTAAAGACCCCAAAGAGCAGATCTGAAACGCGCTTTTACGCACTGAAATATGGAGCTCAATTCGTCCAACCACATGAAACAAATAACCAAACCAACATGTCAGAGCGCTGCGGCGCTGCAGCATGTGCGCTGGCGTGACAGTTAACTCCGGACATATGAATCCGTCATTTTACGCATACATAATTAATAGCGAGAGGAGGGTTTCCTGCTTTGCATCACAATGGCTGCGCTTGTGCAAGCTGTAGACCCGCCGTGATTGAAAAGGAAATTGCACAGTTGAAACAAAAAGGAGAAGAAGAAGAAGAAGTGGGGGGGGGCAAAAAGCAATCTGGCCCCCAGATACCGTCGGCGCGTGCTGTGCGTAATCAGTGCGCTCTTTCTGTGTCACCAAATGGGGCAAACGGAGATTATCTGCAGAGTTTAAAGGCAGCAAACTGTAATTCCTGCAGGTCAGATCTGACCCGGGTCAGCCGGAGAGGAGTCTGTCCTCCACCGTGAGGGATGATGGGATGTCACCAGCATGACATGTTTAAAATAAAGGAGCACACAGAAATCTGGATGTTTGGAAAGCAGCAGGTTTCATTTTATGTCTCATCGTTGAGCTCAAGATCAGCTCACATTTCTGACTGCTGCTCCAACTTTAGACACAAAATACCACCAATTACCACCAAAATGCTTTTATTATCTCATTTTAATTACCTAAAATTATTATTTTCCTTCATTTTTCATTTGTTTGTGCTTTTAAAATTGGTTTCGACTGGCGTAAAAACAGCTTACTTTATCTTACCAGGTACCTTTTGTCCATTGTTGAGTCCTTAAAGTCGATAATTAGCCAGTTCAACCTGTTTACAATATAAATCAGACTTGTTTCAAGAATTTTCCTGAAACAAGTTTAATTTTTCTTCAATAGTCAAGATTCAAGATTCCTTTATTTGTCATTTTTATGCTCCACATAAAAACGAAATTGTGTTTCTTACATCCACCACTCAGAAATTCAGTGCAAAACAATTGTTGAAAACTATAAAGTAATTAACTAATAATTAAGAGCACTAACAAATAAACTAAAAGTACGCTAAAAATAGAATAGAATAAATAGTTAATTTAAAATTTTAAAATATTATTAAAGGAACAGTCTCTTCTTGATTCTAGTGCAGAAACCTGTGAATTGTTTTCCAAGATTAATATACAATTTTACATAAATTTCCTGAAACAAGTTTACTGGAAACAGGTTGAAATAATCTCAGTGGAGCAGCAACTTCTTGCAACTTTTAGGACTCAAAAACGACTTTAAAATGATTATTTTGCAGTGGAGTCATTTCATTTAGTTTGTGATAACTGTTTAGAACAAAATATATAACATGATAAACAATGCTCAATATATGACAGCTGCTTTCTAACCACATATAACGCAGCTTGAACAAATCAAATATAGAAAACTAACACCACTTTTACTGCTTCCTTACGGACTATATCTTTATTGTTTACTTGCTTATTTATTAGATCTTGTTTTGTGTTTTTTACTGAAGCCTCTTGTTTGTTGTTGTTCGTCCCACTTTGCTGCTGTAATCCTGCTGCGTGCTGTGGGACTAATAAAGGATTATATTATCTTAAATCAGGTCTCATAATGTGACTAATAACTCAAAACTAATGATACCAGTCCCCTTTGTAGAAACTCACAGGAGATTAAAAACGACCATTAAATACCATAAAACACTATAAACTGTTTATTTATCACCAAAGACACACACTTATTAGAATAAAAGAACATTATAGCAGCATTATTGAAGATTAGAAAAGCACTAAATGCTGTAAAATGACCATTAACGTCACTATATGTACTTCTGAGTACACTAATGGTAAGTTTCTTAACATATAGGAGGGATATTTGTATTTTATATCTTTATATATGTATATTACCTTAGATTTATATTGAAAGAGATACTAATCTGGTTATTTATGTGATGTAATTCTAATATTTTAAAGGTGACTGAGTGCTATAGTATGTGACTTTCTGTGTGTGTGAACACCAGCAGTGTGTGTGTGTGTGTGTGTGTGAACACCAGCAGTGTGTGTGTGTGAGCCTGCGGGTTGTTTGGAGGTGTTTGGACATATGTTGTGTGTGTGTGTGTGTGTGTGTGTGTGTGTGTGTGTGTGTGTGTGTGTGGTTATTTCCTCGACAGGCTTCAGTTCAGCCTCATTAGCATACAGCTGTAGAGTGAACCCCCCCCCAGCCTGTGATTGGTCACGCTGCTGCAGAGTCATACTCACAGTTACAGTTGGCTCATGATGGAGGAGGAGACGTCTGTCTGTCGTCTGTCTGTCGTCTGTGAAAACACAAAAACATCATCTCATTTTAAACTTTACTGAGCTTCATATTTAAATCAGAGTGAGTGAAGAGTTTCCACATCAAATCAGGGAGATAAAAACAGACAATTCATTTGATGTTTACACGAGAAAAACGTCCTAGAAAAGTCTCTTAATTTCATCAAATTAAGGACCAAATCAAAATGACTTCACATATCAAGGAATAAAAATGTATTGTAACATGAAGTGTTTCCAGCTATCAGGAAAGATGACATCACACAGTCCGAATTTTAGGTTCCAATATTCGTTTGCAATGTTTAATGAACTCAACATT
Organism: Sebastes hubbsi; assembly: GCA_916701285.1. Classification (NCBI taxonomy): domain Eukaryota; kingdom Metazoa; phylum Chordata; class Actinopteri; order Perciformes; family Sebastidae; genus Sebastes; species Sebastes hubbsi. Next base: position 7,749 of record CAKAMQ010030096.1, read on the forward strand.
AACATCTTTTCAATTATTGAAAAGTCTATTTTCTTCAAGGAAACATTCAACATCCATGGAAAGTGTGCTTATTTGCTTTGAGAACAAGAGTTTGAGAAGAAGACAGACATCAATCTTAAAGCAACCTGCTGATTTATCATTCTTTAAAGGTCCCATAATATGTTAATTTTCAGGTTCATACTTGTATTTTGTGTTTCTACTAGAACATGTTTACATGCTGTAATGTTAAAAAAAACCCTTCTTTTTCCTCATACTTTCTGCCTGAATATGCCTGTATTTACCCTCTGACTGAAACGCTCCGTTTTAGCGCATTTCGACGGAATTGCGACGAAATTGCAACAGAATTGCGTTGCTAGGCAACAGCTTGGGTTCATGTGTACTACCTGTCAGCTGATGACATTCACATCCACACTGCAACCAGGAAATAAACTGGCACACATGTAGAATGTTTACGTTTAAATCTGTGTAAAGGGTCTAAATATTGTAGATTTGTGACATCACAAATGGACAGAAATCCTTGACAGCTTGTTTCAAATGCAGAGTTTCTGAATACGGGCTGTGTGTATTTCCCTGTGGATTTAGCGTTTCGATACTTTCACAGTATTTATACAGGACTTAAGCCTGCTTTATAATAAAAAGACATGAAAATCTCGCTTTTTTATAAAATGGGACCTTTAAAGTGCCAATAGACACGTTTCTCGAATTGCGACGCCACGCCACCAGAATGCATTGCACGGCTGCTTACATAGACAATGAATGGGGAGCGTGGAAAGCACGGAGCCTGTGGACACGTACCATTACACTAGTTAGCGGCTAATGTATCCTGCAGCTTTGAACCTGCAGCAGAGATGAGCAGCAGCTACAGACGTCTCACTTCTTTAGAACTCCACACCTCCACATTTATTACATCTCATTCTCAAACTTGTAGTCTTCAGACTTGAGGACATTTATCAGACTTCACACAGCTCCCTCTGGAGACAACTATGTATATGGCTACTCATCAGTAGGACTACTCAACACCTGGAGAAACCTGCTGATGTGTGAAACTGATGGAGTGAAGTCTTTGACCACTAGTGTCACCGTGGAGGAATGTTTTTAGGAGGAATGTTTTTAGGAGGAATGTTTTTAGGAGGAATGTTTTTAGGAGGAATGTTTTTAGGAGGAATGTTTTTAGGAGGAATGTTTTTCGGAGCGAGTCCCCGTTTTGTTTGTATTTCCACACAACAACCACGAGGTCACGGCAGCTGGTGGTCGACCTTCTAGAGGCGGGAAGAGGAAGACTGTGAGCTGGTAAACAACACAACACTGAAAACAATCACAACAATAATAATTGGGTTTGCAAAAGTTTTATGAAGGAGTGAGATGCATTCAACATGTTTGTTAGACCTCAAGGATACACAGTGGTGAGAAACAGTGAACAAGAACAAGCTACACAGGAACCGCTTCAGTGACAACAGGATTAAAAAGAAACACATTTAAATACATGTAATTTGGTTGAAAAGCTTTGAGTAACACCTCCTGTTACAGGTCTTCAAATTTCATGGTAATTAGGTGATAATTAGCAAGTAACCTATTACCCCAATATTTACCTCTACTTTATTATAAACATTATTTAACAATGATATATTATTATATATAATTAAATAGCATATAATGGTTCAAATAGGGCCTTCAGGCCTGAGAAGCGGCCGTACGCTGCTCTTCAACGGAGGTGTAAAACTAATAGAAGACACTTCTGATCACCTTTATGTGACTTATTGTAGAAATGTAATCTGGTAGCTGATGTAATGATTCAGGGAGTTTATGAAGACATTTCAAAGAAGTTATTTGCTAATAAATTAAATGTATTATTATATTATTAAATGTATTAAATCAATTTGGAAACAGCAGAATATAATTATTAAATAATGTTTATAATAAAGTAATATTAGATAGATTTTGAGGTAAATATTGGGGGGGTAATTTGGCAGTAATTCCATAGAAATTTCAAACAGGTTACTCGCTAATTATCACCTCATTACCATGAAATTTGCGGACCTGTGAAATGAAGTGTTACCCAAAGCTTCGTTAACGTGGCGATGTCACGTGTGATGTCACGTGTGATGTCACAGCTGACCCGGGTAGGCGAACATGGGCAGCAGGTTTCGGTTGTAAGTCAGATACTTCACAGCGCTGCTCCTCACGGCGTTTCTGAATCGGTCCCGTTGCCTCGACTCGTCGTCCTGCAGAGACACAGAGGTGGACGTTCAACTGTATTACAGTAACTATAGTAATTATTGAGCCGCTGTGTTTTAGCTCCACACACACACACACGTTACGATTTTATAAGAAAGAAAGAGGTCAGACTTTTGGATAATAATAAAATCACTAACTGTGTTTGAGGAGATCTGCTGAAGCTCCTGCTCAAAGTCGGAGAATCTGTCGTGATAAACGGCCAAACACCATCTCTGCATGAAGAAACTGCAGGAGACACACACACATTCATTGATACACATTTTCTTTTATTTACACCACCACTGTTTTGTTTCTTATTCTGGTGATGATACTAACACACAACATGTCAATATGTTTTTACGATAAAACAACAGTTCAGTTTTTACCGTCTTATAGAAACAAAAACAACCTGAAACACACTTTGTGACCTCTTAATATAATAAGGCAACATCTCTACATTTAGTTTACCGCTATCGTTACTAACCTGTTACTAACTAATCGTTGCACAGAACCATCTGAGAAGCCGTCACTGGAAAAAAAATACCTGGCAGGTGATTGGATGAACCATCTGTCAATCAAACTCTTGCTGAAGCCATTCGGGAGAAGAGAGAAAGCACTGTTTCCATCATGAAAAGCCTTCAGTGTCGTTCTTTGCTTTTCTTTCAATGAAGAAATACTCGTCAGCTGTGATAGAACTGATGCTATTACAGCGTCTACGCCGTGTGTGTCGTCACACACCTAAGCCCCGCCCCTCGCTGCAGTAGCTCCTCACTGATTGGACACAAACGCCTCACTTGGAGCCTGAAAAGATGGATTTTTCGAGTGATATGTGATCCCTAGATTCTTGCGTGATCTTGTGACATTGCGTGAATCCAGCTATCGGCGAGGTTAAAGGGACTGTTTGTAACTTTTTACCCGTATAAATCTACCGGGTCGGGATCCCATGCACGTTCGCGTGTGGCTACGCTGTTCAGTCTCTGCTCCACTGCCTGCTTGCCTTCACTCACACACCACGCTCCTTCTCTCTCTCTCTCCACCTCTCACGTGCATGCTGCTCACTCCACACTGCAGAAGAGTTAGTTTAGCTCTGAGAATATCTAGTGAATGTTCAGTGGACGTTTGTGCAGAAATAACTGCTGCAGCTCCTCCAGACCAACAGAGGTTTCCCGTGTCTTGTGAAGTGACGGGGCTCCGCAGAGAGAAACGTTATCGTCTCCCACCAAAACTCCGGCGTCTCCCCCGTTCCCTCCGGCCGCGGTCGGGAGGCTGAGGCGGGAAAAGCCAACACTAGGATCAGCATTGATTCATGGAGAGACCTTGGTCTGGTCAGCTAACATTACTGCCAAGCAGCTGAAATATAGAGTGATATTGTGCTTTTAGCTGACGTGTGTCTCCTCACTGTGTTGAGCGAT
>CAKAMQ010030100.1:0-20378 GCA_916701285.1 Sebastes hubbsi
TACCTCTTCCTCTCCTCTCCTCTTCCTCTCCTCTCCTCTCCTCCTCTTCCTCTCCTCTCCTCCTCTCCTACCTCCTCCTCCCTCCTCTCCTCTCCTGTGGTCTCTCATTTTGTATCCCAGCGTCTTCCACCAGGCATCTCTGGAGAACCTCTCGGTAATCCGTCACTCTCCGCCTGAGAAGGCCCATCTGTCCTCTGCTTCTGTGTATGTGTGGATGAATTGTATATGTAGCCGAAGGTTACCCGTGCGCTCCGTGAATCACCGGCGATGGTGATTAGGAGATATTTATGAGGACTGGCTGGGCATCTGTTACCTGCTGATAGAGGCAGGGAGAGGATGGAAGGAGCGTCAGGTATAAAGAGGAACAAAAGAATGATAGAAAGGAGGGAGGGGGAACAAAGCACAAAGCTTTTACACTTTCCTCCTACTACCAGCTCGCTTTGCAGGCGGAATGGGGTTGCCATGGCGATGGGAGGAGAGCGACGTCCCGGTTGGCCGGTGTCCGCCAAACACAGTAGCGTAGTAGAAGTGTGACTTCTGACAGCGAGCGTCTGGAGGAGCTTTTGTTGAGTCTGTCTTCACCTCGGTGCGAAATCTAAATGAAGACGACGAATGAATTACGGCTGAAGTAACTATCTGTATTTACCATCGCTGTCAGGTGAAAAAAAAACTCATCGTGTCAACATTTCAGGGACCGCAAGCAGCCTTGTTTACTGCACGGCCACGATGCATTTTTGAGTTCACCCGATGGGGTTTGAAAGGGTTTCATTAGCCCGAGCCTGTGTAATTTTCTCAACCCATAGAGAACAGTATGATCCTTTAATTGGGCTTTAAATATAACAATTACAAATTTGGAGTCATAAGGTTTTCCACGTTGCGTTGGCAATATAATTGCCAGAAGAAATACTTACAAAATGTGTCTGTGCATATATGTGTGTGCTGTAAATTCCTTATTTAACTTAATTGCTGAGTTTTTATTGCAAAATTATATGATATTTTAGTTTTCTGATCAGCTCCTGCTTTAGTTTGCCGTTGCAGCTTTTAATGCAAACTCAACACTTCCTCCACATTTCCCTGTTGTCTTATTAAATTCAGCATAATGTGAATTTCAACAACACTAATCCATCAGTAAGATGGTCATGCATGGGGTTTTTCACATTAAAAGCTTCCCAGCAGCTCAAACTGCACAATCCTTCCCTTTTCTGGTAGGATTTTAAGGTGAAAAATCTGCAGGAAGTGTTAAGTTTTATTCAGAGTTGCTGATAACACAGATTCTATTCTAACTTTGCAATCGTCACCTGCTTGCCCTAATATATGTTGTTTGACAGAGTTGTGTTAAAACTCAAATATTCTGTTTCACTGTGCGATACGTCACCGTACAACAGTTAGAGACACTCTCCCGTTTCACGGAGACTTTGACTTGCGTACGTTACTTGATTTGAGCAACAAACAAACTCATTTCTAACCTAAACCATGATCTTTTCCTAAACCTAACCAAGTGGTTTTATTTGAATTCACAACGTTAACCACGCGTTTAAAACTGCGATCGTTAGTCCTTATGTGACGATTTACATTTAACTTACATACATCACTTGATTTGCGTTACAAACATACTTATTTTAATCCTAAACCATGATCTTTTCCTAAACATAACCAAGTAGTTTTGTAGCCTAAACATAACTAAGTGGTTTTGGTTACCACCTTGCGTCCGTACGTGAGGAGTTTGTAATGAGAACGGGACATTAAATGACACGCGAAAAGCTTAAGATAAGAAGTCGTGACACGCAAAATGTCCTTAAAAGTGGCGTGCTATTTATACGCCTTAACATGAGGTCACGTTGCTCCCCAACACCTGGAACACACTGTCTTAAACTGGTGGAGTTCCCCTTTTAATGTATGCTTTATGCTTGCGTATACTCTCTATTTCCCATCCCTTATATCAGCCAGCATCTCTCCTCGTCCACCTCTACTATACTATATAATATATTTCTGTATTGTGATAACTTGGACACGTGTTTTCTGCCTCAGTGCCATCCTGAATCGATTTCCCGCACATCCTCCTGCCAAGTCACGGCTGTAGTCGGCTGTAGATCTGACTGACAGATAACAGGGAGTCCTAAGATGCTGCTTTGTATTGCTGCTCTCTCTGTGTGTCTCCGGGTCTCAGCGGCTCAATGAATCATGCTCAGTCATACACACACTAACACACACTAACACACACACACACTAACACATGGGCACACAGGGCCATAATTTCCCCTTCTGTCTATTTTAGGAAGACTCGCCGTCCTCGACAAAAACACACACTATAATTTAGCGGTGCATAACTGCAGAGTTGGAAGAGGAGGCAGCGTTAAAGGTATCTGAGTGCACTGAGAGAGAGAAGGCCAGACAGACAGACAGACATGGCAGGCAACACACATCCGCATGACTCAGTGCTTCTTTCCTTCATTTATCTCTCATTCAGTCGACCGTTCTCGCAAATAAGCTCTCTGCATTTCCTGTAAATTGCCTCTATAAAAAAATAAAAATAACACGTCCACTAAAATAGCCGCAATGGCTCAGTGCTCACATGGAGACAGACAGACGCATTTGTGGCAGGTTTTTGGCTGCCGTGCCGTCATTGAGCGTCCTCTGCTGAGGATAAACAAACGAAGGCTGGAGTGGCGCGGCGCGTCCGGTGATCTGTCTTCCTGTTGTTTCTGTGTGGAGGGAAACAAAAGATTAAACAAAGGGACAGAAAGTGTTTACATTTTTCCTCCATGTGTTCTACGTGTGAAAAGCGTGGCGTCGAGGAGGTGACACAGAAAAAGGAGTGAGAATAGTTGCGGCGGCGGCCAGCTGCTGTGTTAAAGTTGTCTGTCTTGGCTGCGGTGCTGATGAATCGCGGCGCCTGCACTCGACCTTCAGAGGAGGGTAATGTGGAATAATGCGTTGTTTTATTCGCCTGAAAACTGACACACATTCAAGCGAGTAAAACTTTCTCTTAAGCAAATTATTATTCCATATTTTAAGCTTGCTGGTGGTAAAATTGTAACATGATTTTGTTCACTGCTACTGAGCGCACTTTGATTTTAGCATATTATCCAAAATCTAACCTTTTCCTTTAAAGGGACTGTTTGTAACTTCTTCCACGTATAAATCATTGCGGGTCGGTGTCCCATGCGGCTCCCGTGTGGCTACGCTGTTCAGACTCAGACTCCAACACAAACTCCAGTGAAGCACCTAAATCTCTTGGTTGTATCTAGTGAAGCTGTTAAACAGTGTTGGCCGCGGTCGGAGGACGCGGGGGAGATCGTAGCTTTGGTCTCCAGGACCGGAGTCTCTGCTCCTCTGCCTGCCTTCTCTCAGCTCGCTCCACCTCTCACGTGCATGCTGCTCACTCCACACTGCAGAAGAGTTAGTTTAGCTCTGAGAATATCTAGTGAATGTTCAGTGGACGTTTGTGCAGAAATAACTGCTGCAGCTCCTCCAGACCAACAGAGGTTTCCCGTGTCTTGTGAAGTGACGGGGCTCCGCAGAGAGAAACGTTATCGTCTCCGACCAAAACCTCCGGCCGCGGTCGGGAGGCTGAGGCGGGAAAAGCCAACACTAGGATCAGCATTGATTCATGGAGAGACCTTGGTCTGCTCAGCTAACATTACTGCCAAGCAGCTGAAATATAGAGTGATATTGTGCTTTTAGCTGACGTGTGTCTCCTCACTGTGTTGAGCGATGCTCCTTCATGTCTATGTAGAGCGAGAACAAGCGCCAGCAACAGGACGCTGACTTTAGTTGACTTAACGGACACAGGTGAAGCTGTTAACAACACATTTCTGATAGTCATCTTTAAGCAATAAACGTCTGGGTATAATATTCTTTTTAAATTGCTTAATACAAACTGATTACATGCAACATTTCACTTTTTTTTGTATGAGTTTTGGAGGTTGATAATGCCGTGAAGTCGCACACTGATAAAGATGTAAAAAGAGGTCGCTTAGACGTCGCTTGGAAGAAGAAGAGAAACAAATTTGAACTTCAACCCTTAAACTGAGCACCCTGTGTTTTATTTGAAAGACTTAAAGGCCAAATAATGAAGGCCAGTTTTTGTGTCGCTTCTATTTTACACCCAGCATGCATGCAGCAAATTAACATATTTGCCAGGAATGTGCGACCAAGCAGGATTTAGAGGTTATAGAGGAGCACTTACTTGGTGTGAATACATTAAATGGCTTAGCAGTACCAGGGAGAGGGTATCAAATATATACAATAAACTCACATTGGACTTAAAAGATGAGCAAGTAAATCACAGGCGTTTCATTTCAAAATGAATTCAAAGTGCAATACGGAAAGGTTTGTGGAGAAAGAGAATTTGAAATGATGCGTCGACCGAACAAATACTAGATTCAACCGCTCGTCTTGGTCAGTAAAACATAAAAGTGACGTGTTAAAATGTGTTTCTTTGGCTCGTGGTCTGACTAAATCTTGGGAGTGTACTCCGAGGCCTCAAACCAGCTTTATCAGAACGCTGTTGACACATCATCACTGAACTGAAGTAACTCTTCAACTTCTGCTCTCGTACAGTACAAACAAGCTGCAGATCACTTAATAAAGGCGACTCCCATCTCATCAATAGTGTGCTGAGAGTGTGTGTGTGTATAATGAAGGGGGAATGGAGTTAAAGCCCAAAAGGTAATAGGTTCATTTCATTTGGAGGCGTAATGAGGAATTGATTTCCCTAAATGTAAGCGGAGATGAAAGCAAAGTGGCAGCTCTCTGCCGTGGAAGCGGCGGCCTCGAAAAGGAACTAATGAAGAAGAAAATGACAACATGCACTCCTGCATGAGAGGGAACACTGCGCGATAAACAACCTATTAAAAAGCATTACGCCCCCCCGCCGAAGTGTCCGTATTGCTGACACACACACACAAACACACATATATGCACGCACACACACTGTAGAGTTATCAGCTTCTTTATTTCACCGGTCTGGAAAACAATTTAAAGGAAATGAGGAAGACGGTGGAAATAAACAATGTGACTCATTCTGTTATCTTTACAATTTAAATGTCTTCTTCCGTTGACACACCCCCCCCCCCGCGAACCGTGCACTTTTATTATTCATATTTTATACACATTCTTGGACGTGCACACACAAAAATACAGACACACACACTTATCACACACCATCTCAAGACGTACACACTCTGAACCTATAAACACACTCACGTTGTTAGCCCTACCATCGACTGTATATAAGAAGTGGACGTAGTCACGTGACGTCATCCGTTGGTTTGTGGACTACGGTTTTGAAGCCTCCAGTTTGGCATTTTCGGCCGTCACCATCTTGGTTTCATTGCTGTCGCCATCTTGGTTTATAGCCATCCCCATCTTGGTTTTTGGCCGACCTCATCTTGGTTTATAGCCATCGCCATTTTGGTTTTTGGCCATCACCATCTTGGTTTTTGGCCGTCGCCATCTTGGTTTCATTGCTGTCGCCATCTTGGTTTCATGGCTGTCGCCATCTTGGTTTTTGGCCGACCTCATCTTGGTTTATAGCCATTGCCATTTTGGTTTTTGGCCATCACCATCTTGGTTTTTGGCCGTCGCCATCTTGGTTTTTGGCCGTCACCATCTTGGTTTTTGGCCGTCGCCATCTTGGTTTTTGGTTGACCTCATCTTGGTTTCATTGCTGTCACCATCTTGGTTTCATTGCTGTCGCCATCTTGGTTTATAGCCATCGCCATTTTGGTTTTTGGCCATCACCATCTTGGTTTTTGGCCGTCACCATCTTGGTTTTTGGCCGTCGCCATCTTGGTTTCATTGCTGTCACCATCTTGGTTTCATTGCTGTCACCATCTTGGTTTCATTGCTGTCGCCATCTTGGTTTATAGCCGTCACCATCTTGGTTTTTGGCCATCGCCATCTTGGTTTCATTGCTGTCGCCATCTTGGTTTCATTGCTGTCACAATCTTGGTTTTTGGCCGTCATGTCTTGGTTTCATTGCTGTCGCCATCTTGGTTTATAGCCATCACCATCTTGGTTTTTGGCCGTCGCCATCTTGGTTTCATTGCTGTCACCATCTTGGTTTCATTGCTGTCGCCATCTTGGTTTATAGCCATCGCCATTTTAGTTTTTGGCCATCACCATCTTGGTTTTTGGCCATCACCATCTTGGTTTTTGGCCATCGCCATCTTGGTTTCATTGCTGTCACCATCTTGGTTTCATTGCTGTCGCCATCTTGGTTTATAGCCATCGCCATTTTGGTTTTTGGCCATCACCATCTTGGTTTCATTGCTGTCACAATCTTGGTTTTTGGCCGTCGCCATCTTGGTTTTTGGCCATCGCCATCTTGGTTTCATTGCTGTCGCCATCTTGGTTTTTGGCCGTCGCCATCTTGGTTTTTTACTTGCCGCCATCTTGTTTTTTTGCCACCAGAAGTGACAGGAGAATGTGGCGCTAAGTACAACTGAACGCTGAATAAGACATTTTTAGGTGACCAAACTGTTAATGTTAACTTTCATGAACTGAAACCACGGAAAACTCCCAGACCGGACAACGCCATCGTAGCGACCTGTCAATCAGCAGGTAGCCCCGCCCTAATGCATCCCCTGCTTTATGGTCTATGTGACTCTAAATGGGACCATGATTTACTAAATGAACATCATGCTGTGTTGAAGAAGACTTGAAACTAGAGATTGAGACCATAAAGTCATGTTTACGATGTTTACTGAGGTAATAAATCAAGAGAGAAGTAGAAGCTCATTTTCTCATAGACTTCTATACAACCAGAGGAGTCGCCCCCTGCTGGCTGCTAGAGAGAATGCAGGTTTAAGGCACTTCAATGTTGGCTTCAATTTTTGGAACCGGAGTTAGCCGCCATGGTCATTTTGTGTCTATTTTCAACCTTGCACACACTTTTCCAACACGCACTCACTTTAAATCTATTTTCAACTACACACACTCACACACCATCTAATGCACTCACTTTAAATCTATTTTCAACTACACACACTCACACACCATCTAATGCACTCACTTTAAATCTATTTTCAACGTGCACACACTCCATCCACCAACCCCAAATGTCTCATCTCAGTTAAAGTGCACACACACACACACACACACGCACACACTTCCCCTCTGCTCCCCGCTGATTAAGGCTTTTATAATTACAGCCGTCCGAGTGCCCAACTTGTTCGCACTTCAAAGCCGGCCGGCCTGATTGGAGGAGGAGAGGAGACGTCCTATCATTTCTCTCCAATCAATCTGTCATCATCCCTTTTCTTCTTCTTTTTTTCCAGAGCCTAACGTGTATTTATGGTCCAAATCCTCTCCGACACAAACTCATAAATACGGTAGCGATCAAGGAACACACATACTATGCACACTTCAAACAAGCAAACTTAAAGGAACAGTTTGGTTGAGATTAATGCTCACGGTCAGCTCATAAAATAGGTAGATTCCTCTTTTTATTATCATCGTTGTTGGATGCAATTCACCAGCTTTTTTTTTTTATCTACAAGTCATCCTGAAAATCCTCTTCCTCTGCAGAAAAGCAGCTTCATGATGCAACAGCAGCGACAGACTTTAAAAACAAAACATTAACAGTTGGTTTCATTGCTAAATTGAGAGCTTGTTTCAGTGCTCTCTTGGTTTTGCCGTCCATCTGTTGTGTATCCTCATGCGAAAAATTACAGTTCATTTTTGTCACGCATTCATGGCAACTTTTTCCTCAAGTTCAAAGTCAGTCTGATGCCAATCGATGCAGAATAATTTAAAATCCAATACTGTCATAATAACGCAGTCCTGCTCATTGACTTGCAACATTGCCCACAATGGCGTAATAACCCCAGACATACTAGTATAAACAGTCATGCAAAATATCTGATGGTACACATTTATGCGTTTGGCACATAGCGGTGTCATTTTAGGTCATAGCGTGCTCAGCTTTTAAAGTTAGAGAGAAGATACTGGCATCATATGAAACTATAAAACCTGCTGAATCCATCGGTACCAATCATGTCGTACTAGATTGACAATAAGGAGGCAGAATAACGCTCTAAACTTACGCTAAATTTTGGCGAGGAAAAACTGTCATGTCCATTTTCAAAGGGGTTCCTGGACAATATCTGTCATTGTTTTATTGTTGTTAAATGATTTACAATAATAAATATATGCAAATATTTGCATAAAGCAGCATATTTGTCCACTCCCATGTTGATAAGAGTATTAAATACTTGACAAATCTCCCTTTAAGGTTTATTTAGAACAGATAAAAATGTGATTAAATTGCAATTGAGTATCTGAATCGACTGACAGCCCTAATGAGGCTCCGTTGACCGCATGCATCCATTCATGTTTGCGTGTAGGGTGGCATCGACTGGTTGTGCTATCGACTTCTGTGAGAAATGCAGCGTGTGTTTGTGCTGCAGCGTGGCCGGCCGTTCGATCACCATCGATGGCTTGTGCGGACGTTTAGTAGCCAGCTGTTGAGTCCCTCCTCCTCCTCCTCCTCTATAGTGAGCTGCTGCTGCTGCTGAGCCAATCTCAGTGTAAAATCAATCCCATCTCTCTTCCTGTCAGCACGGTCCGGACCACACTGGCTTTTTTCTCTCTCCGATTGATGGAACCGGGCTGAAACCGGCTGCTTCCTTCTCCATTTTTATGCTTCAGCAGCGTCAGTCGCATCATGTGACAAAGCACAAACAGACGGAGCTGACACAGGAAGCTAGCTCCCGCTGCTCCCTGCTGAGGTCATGTAATCTAAACGGGAGGTTTCTACTGGTGTTTTTTGGCGTGAGAGAACTTCATCAGTAAAGGAAGTTTAATGCCGCCGGTCTGTTGATTTACTCTACCTCAGTATGAGAAGTGGACTCAACATTGGAGGCTTCCACACAACAGCAGGTGATGTATGCCGCTGTATAACCTTGGGGACAGGAAGTGTATTTTTAGGCCGGCCTTCCTTTGTCTGCTGGTCAAGCACTGGTCTCAGCACTGTTTTATTGGACTACCTTCACGACCTCACTGCTGTCCTCGTCCACCGCAGAGTTCAGACACTGTAACGCTCAGTAATATGACTAGTGTCTTCGAAAACACATTTATATTGTTAGCCAAATAGATAGAGCCAGAGCAACATAACCTCCTCTCCACGTCAAATAGATAGAGCCAGAGCAACACAACCTCCTCTCCACGTCAAATAGATAGATACAGAGCAACACATCCTCCTCCCCACGCCAAATTGATAGATCCAGAGCAACACATCCTCCTCCCCACGCCAAATTGATAGATCCAGAGCAACATAACCTCCTCTCCACATCAAATAGATAGAGCCAGAGCAACACAATCTCCTCTCCACGCCAAATAGATAGACCCAGAGCAACACAACCTCCTCTCCACGCCAAATAGATAGACTCAGAGCAACACAACATCATCTCCACGTCAAATAGATAGAGCCAGAGCAACACATCCTCCTCCCCACGCCAAATTGATAGATCCAGAGCAACATAACCTCCTCTCCACATCAAATAGATAGAGCCAGAGCAACACAACCTCCTCTCCACGCCAAATAGATAGACTCAGAGCAACATAACCTCCTCTCCACACCAAATAGATAGACCCAGAGCAACACATCCTCCTCTCCACGCCAAATAGATAGACTCAGAGCAACACAACCTTTCTCTCCACGCCAAATAGATAGACCCAGAGCAACACAACATCATCTCCACGCCAAATAGATAGACTCAGAGCAACACAACATCATCTCTACGTCAAATAGATAGACTCAGAGCAACACAACATCATCTCCACGTCAAATAGATAGACCCAGAGCAACACAACCTCCTCTCCACGTCAAAATAGATAGAGCCAGAGCAACACAACCTCCTCTCCACGCCAAATAGATAGAGCTAGAGCAACACAACCTTTCTCTCCACGCCAAATAGATAGACCCAGAGCAACACAACATCATCTCCACGTCAAATAGATAGACCCAGAGCAACACGACGTCCTCTCCACGCCAAATACATAGAGCCAGAGCAACATGACATCCTCTCCACATCAAATAGATAGACCCAGAGCAACACAACCTCCTCTCCACGCCAAATAGATAGACTCAGAGCAACACAACCTCCTCTCCACATCAAATAGATAGAGCCAGAGCAATACAACATCATCTCCACGTCAAATAGATAGAGCCAGAGCAATACAACATCATCTCCACGTCAAATAGATAGTCAGAGCAACACAACCTCCTCTCCATGCCAAATAGATAGACCCAGAGCAACACGACCTCCTCTCCACGTCAAATAGATGTAGAAAAGAAGCGAACTTTTGAAAAAATTCCGCTTAAAATTCGCCAGTCAAGTGAATGGAAACACGGCTACTGATTGACACATTGATGAGGTTAAAGGAAGCGAGATGGATGACGTGTCTCAAGCAAAAGTCCCTGCAAGTTAATGTTCATACCGAAGAATCAAACTAAACAACTAGTGTGCAAAAGAGCACAGGTATGAGCCTTTAAATGTGCCCTCCTGGTGCCACAGAGGCTGAGGTTATGATGTGTGCAGTGGGACCGGGCTGTTGTGATCTACTGAGCCTTTTCAGCCTCCGGCCAGAGAGCACAGATTGATAGCACAGCCAGAGACTTCCCCAGTGGAGCGTCTTAAATCACCTCCATCCACTGTGGAGGTTTGGATTGTAAAACATGCTCTCGCTCTGCTCTCGCTCCTCTCATCGTCTTTATTAGATTTCTTTTCTTCTCCCTCTCTGTGCAACAAGCCTTTGGGATTTTTTTTTATCTAAATCGATCTTCCTCCCTTCTTTCCTCGGTATCCGTTTCACCCTGTGTTTTCTCTGCGGATCGCCCAGCTCCTAAGCTCTCTCTCTCCCTCTCTATATTTAGTCCCCGAGGCCAGCTGTGTCTCCGGAGGGGGCTGATCTGGCTCTCGGAGCGGCTCTCGCTGGGACTCAGCTCTCCCACAAAAACCTTTAATCGCCGGGGCCGCACCCCAGAGAGGAGCTGGATGAATGAGATGCTGGCCAGAAAGAAAAGACTGTATGTGGAGTAAGAAGGGTAGAATGCGGACTAGCTGAAAAGCAATGTGCGAAGTGGGGGGGGGTAAAGAGTGGGAGAGAAAAGCAGAAAATTAACCTATAAAAGCTGCTCATTAGCTTTAGAGCAGAAATCTCATTTTCAGCTTCTGAATGGAACAAAGAGAGGAGAGAGAAAGAGAAACTTTGCTGGCACACACGCTGTATGAGTAAAGGTTTACACCACGAGGACAACACAAATACTCCGTTACAGCCTGGTCCGAACCGGCTCCATCCTTTTCAGGGGGTTTCTCTTTTTGATGATAACTCGTGATTCTTCTTGTCAAGAATGAATTACTCACATGGCAGGACTCTACACTGACACTTTTGACAAGGTTTACTTATTTAGTTTTATGCATTAATCACCATATAATTTGATGATTTTAAGGTAGACTATGATGTATACCAGCCCGTATCACTCCCAACTCCCTCCCTCGAGGGCGTCCTCCCACACAGAGCGGCCGTCCCTAACCCGCTGAGTGGATCCCCTGGGCGGATTGTGCGGCGGGTCACGGGCTGATCCTCGATCAGAAGGACTCAGGTCACATCTCCCCACTCTGCCCATCAGACGGCGATTCGGCGCTGGGCTCTTCCCTCTTCCCTCTTCCCTACTGAGGGAATCCTGACAGGCTGCACCTTCCCCGCTTGTGGGCGTGGTATCAGCCATGGATGTATTAAGAGAGGTTTCAGGTTTCAGCGTCTCAGAGCAGAATACTGATGATTTTTCCATGATTTTGAAAGCTATTTTTTTATACTTGGCAATTTTTTTAATCACTCAAATGTGGCTGGGTGGCTAGTAACACATTTTTCTCTGGTGTGACAAACTCAGAATGCATATTTATTTTTGCTTTACACAGACTTTAAGTTATGTACGCAAGTTAAGTTAACTCAAAGTTAGCAGCTGGGAGAATGAGACATCAAGAAGTTCCAGCGTGCATGCTGATAGTTGTATTATCACTCTTTTACATCCACTGCTATTGATTTTTGTTATTAGTCCTACTTGTATTAGTTATTAGAGCTGCTGTGCTATTTCTCTCTCTCTCTCTAAACCCAACAACCCAGAGCCCGGATCTGTTCCAGGTTTCTAGCCACAGTGCAATCTGATGCAATGCTCTTGGTGGGATCTCTAAACTATAGAGTACGGTCTAAGACCTGCTCTATATAAAAAGCGTCTCGAGCTAACTTCTGTTATGATTTGACGCTATGTAAAAATAAATTGAATTGAATTGAATTGAATCAACTTGCGTTGTGTGCTTAACGTTGTTAGGTAACGTACGTAGCGTACTTAACTCCGCAACAAAGGTTCTTATTTTAACCCAAACCACGATATTTTCCTTGACCCATCCAAGTTGTTTCCTGTGAACACTGAAATCTATTTTTGAAAAGAGATTTTGTACAGACGTACAGACGCTAGAGGGGAACGTAGAGCGGCGTAGTTTGAAGCGTATAGAGCCACAGACCAAGCTGCCGTATCTGACAACGTGGGAGTGACACCGTTCTGTGTTATACCATATTCACCATCTTAGTTTAATGTGTAACCAAGCCAAGTGTAGACAACGTGACAAGTACTGTACCGTGGAGTTCGACAGCAACTTTTCAGCCATCAGGTTTTGGCGTCGGTTGCAACGATGACAGTAAGTGTTTCTATCTTGAGCACAAGTCAACAGTCAAGCAGTTATAAATCCATTAGAGAAGAGGCAGAGAGCCATTTCTCCACCCACAGCAACAGACGAGTCGACCAGAACACAGAGCAGCCTCCAGATGTGTGTTTTGGGTAAATAACTCTCAACTGGAAAACTGGCTTTTTTTATATCTTTGCGATGCCTTCGCCGCCGCCACTCCCTCCACCTACATATCTTTCCCCTCAGCTGAACCCATCACATTTTATAGGACCAGAAGTGTAAACTGTGTGTTTGTATTCAAGGCTGAAAGTCTATTAAGAGTTGTGCGCACGCTGCAGCAGTGTTCATAAATAGATGCTGACACACCCGTATTCAACCTTGTTTGGACATGAACTGGATTCGTTCTGTCCTAACACTCATCTATAAACGTTATTATATAAAACTCTGCTGAGGACAGCATCCAAACTTAAATGTCACTGAGATGTTATCACAGTCACCTCCTGCACCATTTGGTAACGTTGAGGGTTGCATATCCTCCTGGCTTCTTCCACTTTCTGTGTGTGGAAATATATATATGTGTGCATTATTTTTTTGTGCATACATTTGGCCTCGGGCATATCGTCTGTGGGTTGATGAAAGGCATTGTGGGAAGTGTAGGAAACCACTAACTGAAGCAGGAACAGCTGGACCAGGTTAAGGGAATGTGAAGTACAAGATTTCTTGACAGAAATAACTCGTGGAATGCACACGTACACCAGCGTAAGGTGTTGGCTCTTTCCTCTAACCTTCATTACTGTATTATTAGCCCACTGTATAATAGCCCAGTAAGGCATTTCTTATCAGGTGAAATGGCACGTTTGAAAGTAAAATGATCCGCATCTGATTTTCATCACGGGCAGTCATCTGCAGTCCAGCCAAAAAAATTAAATAAAACCCATTTTATTTTTTAATAAGCTTGTGGCTTTTCCTCAAGTGCCACCTTCAGGAAAAACTTTACATTTTTAGCCTCCATGCTCTTTATTCCATCAAACACTTTCATAAGTGCAGCCTGTATAAAGCCTCAAGAAGAACTTTTGATTTTTAATCTCATTTTACTTTGTCAGTTCTTTTGGTGAAGCGATGTTATGCAACTCTTGGTTTGAGGAAATCACATCTTCCTCTTCCCCACATTTCAACATGCATGTACTCCATCTGTTGTGGATGACATTAAACAAACTAAACATTTCTTTTAACTTTCAACAGCAGATTGAGGACACGCCACATGTGATTTATATATTGCCAGCCTTTCACTAACACCATACAGACTCTAATCTTTACCAAAATGAAGTCTTTAATCTCGCTCCTTGAAGAAGTGCAGATCAGCAAACATGACCTCACTCTGCAGAAACACCCCGTCTCTTAAAGTCTAACACTCAAACACACACTGACTGTTTGCCTTCCCGGTGTTCAGCTCTCCCACCAGGCACATGAAGCCGGTACTTCTACACAAACACAGCGACGAGATAAATAAAAAATCAATAAAGGAAGCGTGACAGTGAGGGACTCTTTATAGAGGCCTTCAGGTGACGTATGGAGAAAGGAGCGCTGCGGCGTTAGAGAATAACAATACGTCAGCGCCTGCCAGCCATCCCTTCACCTGAATGGCTGACATTGGACCGACATTGCCTTCTGACAGCGAGAAATACTGTCGGCTTCACAGCCTTGTGCCGCTCTGACACACAGAGAGACTTGTGCTTTGTCAGAATATCATCAGTTATTTTACACCCAGCTTTCTGCTGACTCCGGCTTTCCACTCCCTCTCTCTCTCTCTCCCTCTCTCTCTCTCTCTCTCTCTCTCTCTCCTGTTGAAAGACTCACTGTGGCACGCTTTGGTGACGTAGATCTAGGCGTTGTGTCAACACCTCGCTAACGCTGAGGTGACGTCAACTGAACAGGCCGTTCCACAAAGAACGCTTGGTGAGCTGGAAGCAGTGAAAACTCAGAGCTTGATGCTTTTGCCCTGCAGTTCATTAAATCACAAAAAAACTCAAAAAGTAATGTGATTTTTTAGCCTTTTTATATGTTTTATTTTATTTAACCAGGAGTAAAGACTCATTGAGATTCAAAATCTCTTTTTCAAGAGTGTCCTGTCCGAGATCGGCAGCAGCACAGTTACACGGTTGCAGACGTAAAAAAACCATAACACTTTATAACACAGACAAAGTGCTTCATATTTGGAAAAACTGTCATATCCATGTTCAAAGGGCTCCCTTAACCTCTGACCTCCAGATCAGTGAATGTAAATGGGTTCTATGGGTACCCACGAGTCTCCCCTTTACAGACATGCCCACTTTATGATCATCACATGCAGTTTGGAGCAAGTCATAGTCAAGTCAGCACACTGACACACTGACAGCTGTTGTTGCCTGTTGGGCTGCAGTTTGCCATGTTATGATTGGAGCATATTGTTTTATGCTAAATGCAGTACCTGTGAGGGTTTCTGGATCAATATCTGTCATTGTTTTGTGTTGTTAATTGATTTACAATAATAAATATCTACATACATTTGCATGAAGCAGCATATTTGTCCACTCCCATGTTGATAAGAGTATTAAATACTTGACAAATCTCCCTTTAAGGTTCATTTTGAACAGATAAAACACTGGACAATCATGCATTTAATCGTGATTTAATATTTTAATCGATTGACAGCCCTATTAAATATGTAAATAAATAACTGAATAAAGTGAAAAGAAAACCAGATTGAATGGTTTACAGTCTACACACACGTGTCCCTGAGGACGGATGATTAAAGCATTCTCCGAGCTGAAATGGGGCCTCTTTTGGAGATACAGCTCTATAACAGGCAGCTGAATACTCACTGATGTACAGACAGATGGAGAGAGAGAGAGAGAGAGAGAGAGAGGGAGGTTGAGGTGTAACAGATGCTAAAGCGTGTGACTTTCCACTGCCGGCTCAGTTAATTGGCTTTCTCTGCTGTCGTGGCAAACAATGGGCAACTTGGCTACCAAGCCCGTCCCCCGCTGTGCCCGAGGGTCCTGCTGCAAATAAAAAAACAACAGAAACAGCTTCGCTCCTCTGGAAACAATCCCACTCTGTAGTCTTTATTGTCAAAATGCAGTCGGAGTTTTTAATTGCTACGAGATTTCAAATCCCTTTCAGAGATATGCTGCAGGTGATCCATCACAGCGAGCGTCACGTCTGCAAACATACACTCTTTCACTGTCAGTTTAATGACACAAAAAATCTTTAATCGTCTGAGGGAAGACAGACACGCTGCATCTGGATCCCCCACCAGCACCGAATCAATTGTTCCTTTGGCAAACAGCCTATCTATTCCACCGGTATGCATACAAAAATCCTTTCATCAGTTTTTGCAAACATCCTGCTGACAGACAAACTAATAAAAAACAAACGTGCATGACTTAAGTAATGAAAGATTAATGAGATTCAGTCAACGCAAGCTGCCAGAGTCTGATGCTGGCATTAGAGGGAACTACATTTGTATTCTGGGATGATGGTATATAAGAAATGTCCAAAGCACTCAGACGTACAAGACAACAAAACTAGCCAGATTGAGAGTAGCCGAGCTGTGACCTTTGACCTTCCATTCTGTCTTAATGTGGCTCATTAGCCGCATTGATTGCAGGATAATTAAAAAAAAGCATGCTGGTTAATACCCAGACGGAGTCCGACTCCTACACAACGGCTTCATCAGGCCGCTGATAATCAGAGATAAGCACTTTGAAACACACACACACACACACACACACACGAAGCTCAAATGATTCTCTATAGCTTAATGGTTCAGGAGCGTGACCCAAACACTGTGGTTAGGAATTCAATTCCCCCCGCGGCAGCATATGAAGGAAATATAGATTAGCGATACTGTGAGCTGTTTTAGATTATAGTGTCAACCACACGACATCAGAGGCAAACCAATCAACCCCTCTGAAACAAAGATAGCACACTTATACTGTAAGGATTAGATTCTCCCAAAATGGATGTGACAACGGTTCAAATTGGTTTATTTAACTGTTAGCTAACGCTTAAAAGCTAAACTAATTCATGTTCTTTTGGCCACTTGGGGGCGGTGGAACGAGCTGTATGCAACACCCGCAGGTCAGCACCTTAGAAAGCTGTCAAACAACAACAAACAAGTTGTCAGCAAGCCTTTTTGCACACCCAGCAGCAGCATTAGCTTTCATTTGGAGTCATGTTCAGTCCGGTGTTCACTTTTCTTGTTGCTCTGTTTTGGTCTCTACCAGAGATTGTAGTATATAAGAAGTGGACGTAGTCACCCATCGGTTTGTCATCTACAGTTTGAAGCCTCGAGTTCGGCATTTTGGCCGTCGCTTTCTTGGTTAGTGACATGAGAGGGTGGAGCTAATGGTGCCTTCAAATGAACCTCGTGAGCTCGTGTTTGCAGCGTGGGAAGTCCTTTTTCCTCTGTCATCATTCCTTTGCATTTCCTGCATTTTGTTATCCACTACCCACTTCTAGACGCCGACAGTAACGTTAATATTGCCGTTGCTTAGCAGCGGCGTTCTTCACGACTTAACCACTTGAACGCTGAGCATGTTGTTTACTCAACGTTATGGTGCCTTCAAATGAAACTCGTGAGCTTGTGTTTACATCACGGGAAGTCGTGTATATGATATGCTTGGAGTTCAAGTGGTTAAGTTGTGAGAACACCGCTGCTAAGCAACGGCAATATTAACGTTACCGTCGGCGTCTTGAAACCACAGAGGCTAACGGTTTTGCAAGCTAACAGGCGGGTAACATAATGCAGTAAATGCATAATGACAGAGGAAAGAGATGAGTCCGTTGGGAATATCAACATTGTCCTCAGACATGTTATAAAATTACAAATAAAAACAATATACGGCTAAAATTACAATATATTAACTTATTATGCACCAAAAAAATAACTTCCATGACTTCCGCAAAACACGTCACAAGTCGTGACCTCGGAAATTTCAGAAACTTTCCACTTCCGATGTCGTGAATACGACATGAGGTGGCGTTCATACGAGCCCAACTCGTAAACACGACCCCGTCTGAAGGCTCCAAAAGTACAACCGAACGCTGAATAAGACATTTTTAGGCGACCAAAAATGTTACAATTAACTTCCATGAAGTGAAAACACACACTGTGAAAGGGTTAAAGGGTTAAAGACGAAAACACAAACAACTCCCAGACCGGACAACGCCGTGGTAGCGACCTGTCAATCACAAGGTAGCCCCGCCCTAAAGCAGCCTCTGCTTTATGGTCTATCTGACTCTAAATGGGACCATCGTTCCCAAACCTTTTCTGCCGGGCCTTCCTTTTGTAGATCAAAAAATGATCAAGCCCCAGAAAACACTACGACAGTTTTCACAGGCTGACTCTTCACGAGGGGAAAATTTACTTTTACACATAAAATGAGAGGAATTCTGGGTAGGTTTAAGGTTTAAGTAAGACTGACTACTCTCTGTAGTCACATCTCCGCCGTATAATCCTTTAATTGCATGAAAATGCACTTCTGTGACTTTTTTTGTAAGCAGCTTACTTGCATTTTACGAGATGATTATTTGCCTGCAGTTCATCCGTGCTGACTGAACAAACAGATCAAACCGTGGAGCTGCTGTGTTTATGACCTGCACCCCTGCGGAGAGGTGCGTTGTCTCATGCAGACCTCCCATGGTGCTCTGGGGTCAAAGCCATCTGCCACGTGGGAGGTATCCGCTCCGACAACATCGCTACAGCAGCACTTCAGAATCATTGATTCTGGTGCAGCAGGATGGTGCGGCAAGAGAGGTGCAAATCTCAAGCATCTGTGTCGCTGGAGCGTCCTTGAGCAAGCTGCTGATATTTAACTGTAGGAAACCGAAATGTGTTGGTTTGGTGTGATGTTTAACCTCCGCTGCCGTCTGCACCATCCATCAAACCCCTGGTATGATGATAGCCTGTTAGAAGCTCAGCTGGGACCATCTAATATACCATCACATTATGAGTAATGGCTCCGAGACGCCATTAACTTCAATCATATTTAATGGCGAGTCTTATATTCGTTGCCAGCTCGTCATTTTTCAAGAAGTGGATTTCTCTCCTCGTGCCCCACACACGGTGGGTGCGATCAGTTCAGGAACCAGGCTGAGGCGGTCTGCCCTTCAAGCTTCATGTCGGAGCTCGGAAGTATGAATGACCTTGGCGCCGGCCGAGTCCTGGCTTTGAAAAAATGACACTGACCTGACTGATGCAGGGCGAGTTTGAAGTTTCAAACTTTGAAATGCCGTGTACGTGGCACACCGCTGGTCTGACCTTGACAAAAATGTGGAATGATGCCCCCGTCTTCCTGTTCAAAATACCATTTTGTTACCTGCGTTTTTGCATAAATTACCACATCACATCTGCCATGAATAGATGCTCTACATGCTGCAGAGACGCGTTGATTAGATTGTCAGAGCTCTTCAGATCACACCTGTTCTGGCTGGCAGTGACAGTAAATTCTGCTCGGTGTCGAGCCAGCACAGCGAGGAGCTCCACGCCATGTTTGTATTTTCATGTATCTGAGCCGTGGCGGCAGCATCACACTCCACCAGCCGGGTGCTGGTTTTGTGTTGCAGTGGCTGATTCAAGCAGCATGCTTCCACACAGCAACAAATCTCTGCTCCGGTTCCAGCATCACTTTTAAATTACCTCCACTCGGAGAGGTCGGTGCAGCGTTGGAGAAAGCTCCGGATTCAACTGTAATGGAGGGTTTGAGTATCCCAAAGTCGTTTGGATGCTATTTCAGGAGCTCTTTTTCTCCACAAGAGGACATTACTGGGGAAGTCTGATTCATGTTATGCCAAGAAAATGGTCCAAATTAAAGATTTTGAATACACACACCAAATATGATTCAAAAAGCCAAATTGCTGGAACCCGATATGCGTGTGCACGCAGCTGTGCATGTAGAGCACAGTCTCGCTTTTGAAAGCTCTGCCTTGGATTTGTTACAGCGCTACAGATTTGAAGTAATCTCTCCAGGACGTCCAGCAGAGACGGACACACACAGGCAGACAGACTGGACCGAATTCACTGCACGAGGAACTGAAATCATAAGAGGAGCTGTGCATGTGTGTGTATGTGTGTGTGTGACAGCAGGGTGTATATTGCTGCAGGGAAGCGTGTTCAGATCTGGACAGACAGCTCCAATCCAGCATCCTGTTGAATATTACATGTAGGCAATTAAAGAGCTGGATAGAGAGGACAAACAAGATGCACCGATACCGACACTGGGTTGGATGTCGGGCCTGACTCAGATAGCTGGATGATTCCTGTTTAAAGGGGAACACCAACTTATCCATCCTCTGAATGCTCTAGGTCTCTAGTTTGATCCATCCATCCTCTGAATGCTCTAGGTCTCTAGTCTGATCCATCCATCCTCTGAATGCTCTAGGTCTCTAGTTTGATCCATCCATCCTCTGAATGCTCTAGGTCTCTAGTTTGATCCATCCAAAGTTTCATGAGGCTGTGATTATCCTAGAGGTCACCAGAGGTCATTTTATACAGTGAAGTCAATGAAATGTCTCCTCTGGGGACTAACATCTCAAGGAGTTGAAGAGGTTAAACATCTCCCCCCACACCTCTCACTCATCATGGAAATAGATAGTGATGTACTGTAGACCACACACAGTCAAGGCCCGCCCCCCCGAACCCCT
>CAKAMQ010030102.1:0-20420 GCA_916701285.1 Sebastes hubbsi
ATATATATATGTATATATATATAAAAAACTGGAAGTGCACTCGGAGAGCGCAGACCTCCGCCTAGGCAGGTTTCATGTACAGGTTTCACCAAGGTTTCGCCACCAAAATCTAATGGATTGTTCATTGTGCCACACCCCACCCCTCTAAAACATTTCATTCAAATCCATTGTGGACTTTTGGAGTAATCCTTCAAACGGACAAACAAACCGACAAACCAACGCCGGTGAAAACATAACCTCCTTCCTAGGCCTTCGGCCGTGGCGGAGGTAATAATCTGACAGAAAACCGTGTAGCTCAACTCAAGGTCAGGTCTTAAATTAACTTTTAAATGGTCTGTCAGATCGGTCAGTGGACTAAAGGAAGCTCAGCAGTGCAGTCTGTGTGGTTGTTAATGAAGAAAAGTTTGTCCTCCTCTGACTGATCTCCCCTGAGTGGTGTCCCATGACTGGTATTGGCTCTCCGGCTCCATCTCAGGTCCATGTCTGAGGAGAGACTTGCTGAACTGGATGCTGGCCACATCTTGCCAACAGGGTCACCTGGACGTGGTCCGGCTTCTGGTCCACAGCTACCATGCTGACGCCAAGGACTGTGCCATCCATAGCGATGAGTTTGCTGTCATCACTGGGCTGCCGCTCTACGCTGCCGCACGAGCAGGTAGGGAGACGCACGCACGCACGCACGCACACACCCACCCACACACACACACACACACACACACCCACACACACACACAAACAAGACACTCCAGACATCATCTGCATTTCCAACGCAGCAAACGGTGGGAATATGGTGACTACATTTTGGTTATGCTGCTTAACTGATACAAAATCCTCAGATAAAAAAAAATCTACAGTGCCTTCAAAAAGTATTCAACTCTTGCATTCATGTCCTGAAAATACGGAGAAATACTTACCATGGGTGCTTTCCATTCAGCTAACATGGCTCCTCGCTTCCCTCACTCGGGTCTCTTCCTAGCATCTCAGTAGCTAATTTCATCTGTGGTTCCTCGACTACACCTGAAGTCCTCTGGGAGCCTCCTCGCTCCTCGTTTCCTCGCTCCTCGTCTCCTCGATCCTCGTCTCCTCCCTCCTCACCCCTCGCCCCTCGTCTCAATCCAAATGGATTGAAACATCCTTGATGATGGCAGACCTTGATCAATATCATATCATAGGCTAAAGGACTGAGGAGCTTGGGAGGGAAAATGGAGAGCACCCTGTATCGGTGACTTCCACATTATGTCAGGCTGTCTATATACAGAGCCAGGACAACATGATGATGTATTATATATAGGCCTGTCACATTAGGGGTGTCACAATTTGATTTTAAGATCATGGTCACAATTTGATATTTCTTTGGAATGTACCACACTAAGACCATGTGAGAAATAAGCTCAACAACAAAAATAAGATCCACTAGACAGCAGGAGGGGTACTCTACAACAACAGCTGGAGTTTCTCAGAGTTTACGAGGCACACCTGAATGCACCACAAAGTCCCCGTCGGCACCCACATGCTTTACACTATACGGTGAGTATAAAAACAGCTTTACTGTACAAAGCGATGTAGACACACAATCGATTTCAAGGGGAGATTGCTGGGCAGCGGCTGAAATCGCCAAACAGTTTGATGAGCGCTGTTTTCTTTCTCTAAATCTTCTGCAGGCTACAAAATGTAGTTTGTCTGTCAACGACATGTTCCTTGTTTACATTACTTACGGGCAAAACGAGACTGAATCTGGGGTTGGCTTTCACCCGCTGGCGAGGACCCCCTAACCCTCGTTGAGTCGGGGAGGAGGGGCCAACTTCACATGTTGAGTTTACAAACCGCCGAACTGCAACCGACAAATCCTACTCTTTGTGCCTTTAATACAATATACAGGATGAACACACATGTACAGTGTCTGACCAGCTTGAGATGAGACATCACTGTGAAGCACTACATGGACAAACAAATCAGAATGCCTTAAAAAGCTCTTTTTAACATTTATAACATTTCTTTATATTCATGTTAAAATGTTTTCTTTTATTCTTCCTGGTTTTAGACTTGGACATGAACCTGCTGTAGATGCCTATGATTTCTGTTTCAGCTTCACATTTCACCAGCACAACTTTAGACACATTGTACGAGATCTGACTGAATCGTCTTTTAATTCTATTCCCTCGATGCTAAATTCAGTCTTTCATTTACTTTGTGAAACAGTCATGTTGGGAGGGTTTGCCTTGTCTCATTGATGTGCCATCACCTCTTACTTTACTTTACTTTACTTTGACTTTATTTTACTTTGACTTTACTTTACTTTACTTTGACTTACTTTACTTTACTTTACTTTACTTTACTTTACTTCACTTTACTTTGACTTACTTTACTTTACTCTACTTCACTTTACTTTACTTTACTTTACTTTACTTTACTTTACTTTACTGTACTTTACTTTACTTTACTTTACTTTACTTTACTTTACTCTACTTTACTCTACTTTACTTTACTTTACTTTACTCTACTTCACTTTACTTTGACTTACTTTACTTTACTCTACTCTACTTCACTTTACTTTGACTTTACTTTACTTTACTCTACTTTACTTCACTTTACTTTGACTTTACTTTACTCTACTTTACTTTACTTTACTTTACTTTACTTTACTTTACTTTACTTTACTTTACTCTACTTTACTTTACTTTACTTTACTTTACTTTACTCTACTTCACTTTACTTTGACTTTACTTTACTTTACTTTACTTTACTGTACTTTACTTTACTTTACTTTACTGTACTTTACTTTGACTTTACTTTACTTTACTTTGACTTTACTTTACTTTACTGTACTTTACTCTACTTCACTTTACTTTGACTTACTTTACTTTACCTCACTTTACTTTGACTTTACTTTACTTTACTTTACTTACTTTACTTTACTTACTTTACTCTACTTCACTTTACTTTACTTTACTGTACTTTACTCTACTTCACTTTACTTTGACTTACTTTACTTTACCTCACTTTACTTTACTTTACTCTACTTTACTTTGACTTTACTTTACTTTGACTTTACTTTACTTTACTTTACTTGACTTTGACTTTATTGTCCACCGTAGTGGGAACTTGTCTTTGGCTTCTCTAGTACATACAAAATAAATACAAACATGACACAGCATATCACCAGGACGTGATAAAACATTAAAACATAGAGTCAGTAAAACACTCTGCAGTTACAAAACATACAACAACAGACGTACCATTGTGCAAATGGGCAGGAAACAGCAGCAGCAGGTGGGGATAGGTTACACATTTCAAAACACTTTAGGTCTCCCCTAGTGCAGTCATTTTGCCTTCAGTACCTGTATGGCACGGGGAATAGAAGACCTCTTATATATGTTCCGGTTGGCCCTCGAGGTCCTGAATCGATGGCCAGACGGGAGCAGCTCAAACTCAGAGTTTAGCGGATGACGTGATTTAAGCTATTTCTGTTCTTCCATTCATTGTGATAGAGAGCAGTGATCGCATTGAGCACAAGCTCTGCGCTGGAGATGTCTTGGCCTAGGCTGACCAATCAACATAACTGAGCAAAGACCAGTATCATGTGACTGAGTACAGTCAGTGTGCGCTTGAGAGGGGTGGAGGTGGCTGTCTGTCAGTCAGGGTGCAAATCAAATTAACGCAAGATTAAAAAAGAATAGGGTAAAATAAAGAATCAAATATAAATAGATAGATGGATATAAGTAAAAGAATGATGGGATGGTGTTTAAAAAGGTGATGGATAAAAATGATGATGTGGTTGTATGTGATGTGTGGACTGTAAATGGAGTTAAATGTAATCATGGGTTAGTATTGGTGTGTACTGGTGGCCCATTGTCCTTCATGGATTAACTGTGAAAAGCCATGTAAGTGCTGGAACAGTACTGGTGACAGATACACTCCACACTCTGGTGCTGTGAAGACGTGACGTGATCAGTGCGTTCTGTGTTGCAGGTAACGAGGAGATAGCGTGCTTCCTTCTGCAGAACGGAGCAGGATTCTCCTCGTACACCCTGATGGACCATCCAGCCTTCAGCAAACACCTCCTCAGACTGAAGCTACAGGAAACGTCCAACGCAGAGGGAGAGGAGGTTTGTGTTCTGGAGACAAAGGGCAGCGATGATGATGTAGCAGAGCACCATCGTTAATATCAGGATTCATAATGAACAACAGATGATCTCTCAGAGAGCTCTGCAGGATGTGGTCAAACCTTAGGGAGCAGTATGTAACCACTGTGTTCTATTCTGTGTGTGTAAACAATACAACACTTCAGACAGTATAGATTCTATACTGAATAATATATAGTCATTGCACCATTAGTCTATTCTAAGAAAACAATGCAGCTTGGGAGGAGTTATTTTTGTGCCATTAACTTCATGCATCACAAAAGTTTCAGTTTATTCGGCGGTCGGATTTTTAAGAGTTAAATCTTCAGTAGTCAACAATGTTTTTGGCATCATTGGGCAAAAATTCCATAACCTTTCAGCATATTGTAATTCAAGTGTTCTGAGAGAAAACCAGACTTCTGCTCCTCCTCATGGCTCTGTGTTCAGACTTTAAAAAATCCTAGAAGACTTGGGCCAATCGCAGGTCATTTCAGAGAGAGAGCATTCCTCTTGGATTCTGAAAACATCTGAGGAGAGAAATGGGCATTACAGTAACAGAATATTGATTCATATTTGATCAGCGCTGCCTAGTTTGACCGTTTGATCGGAGTTCGCGAGTGATTGACAGCTGCTCAGAGACGGCAGACTCCTGCTCGACTCTGATTGTTGTTTTCCTCCTGTCTGTGAAATCTTGCAGATGCCGTTAGGAGCATCGTAGGACAACGGAGGAACATGATGTTGTCAGATTACCTGTTTCATGTACTACTGTCAGGATATAGTGACCGATTTATAAACATAACTTTTTTGAATCATATTTGAGTTGACAGCAGAGCCTAACTTTATAAGTATATAATGTTACCAAACAAAAGAGAAATGCTCTCCCCTCGTCCTGAAATGGTCCTAAATCGATTCTAGAGTACTTCCTTGTTTATATATGAAGCGCTACACGAGTTGAAGCAGCACTGTGTGTGTGTTTGACCAATCAGCGACGGTCATCACTGCAAACTCCGCCCTGAAAGCTCCTGTACTTTCAAAAAGTACTACCCCCCCAACCAGGGCCTTTCTGGAGCGTAAAAAAGCCCCCAAAAATGTCCTAAGTTAGACCCTGGTTCCTGCTGTGGAAACATAAAGAGTTCCTCAAAAGGTTCCTGATTTTGGGGGAAATGGGGCTTATGTAAAGATCCTCATATAAAGATGATGTTGATGACATCACATAGATCACTGTGTTTTTGTGGGGGTAGCTTTTGTGCTCATTCACTTGTTCTGCTGGTGATGGTTTGGGACACACACAGTTCATTTGTCACTACCTGCTGAACGAATGATGTAGTCTGGGTTAGTAATATGTTAGCTAGCCAGATGCCTATCAACAGTGGCTTCTAGTTGTGTGTCACATTCAAATCTACCTCTAAAAAGTAATTTTATGGTTTTTAAATCCTGAAAAGGTCCACATATATATTATGGATGCACCGATACCAGTATCGGGTATCGGGTCCGATACTGTGCTCATGTACTCGTACTCACAAAACGGCTCCGATACAATGGCACTGATACCACTTAACAGCAGCGTGACATTAACCTATCGCTCACGCTCCACCTCCTCGACAGTGCGGGCGAGACGGGCCGGTGGTGCGCCCAACCCCGCGGGGCCGGGATCCCGCTTCAGCCGGCGCGCGCCGGCCCTCACTTTAATTGCGCCATGGGGTTTTGACTCGTGCGCGCGTTATACTCCTTGGTCCGTGTTTCAAGACGGGTCGGGTGGGTTGCCGACATCGCCGCAGACCCCTGGCACCTTTGACGTGGGCCGAGCCCCGTCCTGGGGGCACGACGCGGTTGGGGCACACTGAGGACAGTCCGCCCCGGTGACACGTTGGCCGCGCCCCCAGACACCTTTCCAAGCCGACCTAGAGCCGGTCGCGGCGCACCGCCTCGTATGCGGGACTCCCCAGCCTGTCGTGTGTCGCTCACACCCTCCAGCTGGCTGTTAACGAGGGTCTTTTGGCACAGAGAAGTACTCGTATCAGTACTCTGTATCGGCGAGTACCTAAATGTAAGTACTTGTACTTGTACTCGGTCTGAAAAAAAGTGGTATCGGAGCATCCTTAATGTATATAAGTTATCATGATATTGTGGTGATGTGGTTTCTGTAGCACATGCATATTCGCTTGTTAGTAAATTGGAAACTCGTCAATGCAGGCTGTCACCGTGTGCTGGAGTGGTCTGCAACTGCCCTGGTTGGAGCTGGATTGGTTCATGGACGTCTCCTCACATATCACCCACCTGGATCTGTCAACCAACAGCCTGACTGCTCTGCCCTCCGTGGTGCCCTGGGGTCTCATCCACCTGCAGACTCTAGATCTTTCCAACAATCTGCTGAGAGAGCTGCCAGCTGCTCACAACTCCCAGGAGGTCATCTGCTCAAGGTACATATGGCACAAGGTAGTGTGGCCTAGATGCAGCTGTGACATACACTGATCAGCCATAACATTCAGACCACTGAGAGATGAAGTGAATAGCATTGGTTATCTCGTTCCAATGGCTCCTGGTAGTGGGGGGGATATATTAGACAGCAAGTAAACATTTTGAACTTTGTGTTGGAAGCAGAAAAAAAGGGCCAGCGTAAGGATGTGAGCGACTTTGACAACAAGGGCCAAATAGTGTTGTCTAGACGACCGGGTCAGAGCATCTCCAGAACTGCAGCTCTTGTGGGATGTTCCCGGTCTGTAGTGGTCAGGACCTACCAAAAGTGGTCCAAGGAAGGAGAACCGGTGAACCGGCGACAGGGTCAGACCCGAGGCTCATTGATGCATTTGGGGAGCGAAGGCTGGCCCGTGTTGTCTGATCCAATAGAAGAGCTACTGGAGCTCAAACTGCTGAAAAGGTTAATGCTGGTTCTGATAGAAAGGTGTCAGAACACACAGTGAGGAGCAGTTTGTTGAGTATGGGACTGCGTAGCTGCAGACCGGTCAGGGTCACGCTGACCCGTGTCCACCGCCATAAACGCCTACAATGGAAATCAGAACGGGACCACGGAGCAATGGAAGAAGGTGGCCCGGTCTGATGAATCACGTTTTCTTTTACTTCATGTGGATGGCAACGAGTTGGAGGTGTTGACTCGGCCTCCAAATTCTCCAGATCTCGATCCGATCGAGCGTCTGCGGGATGTGCTGGACAAACAAGTCCAATCCGTTGATACCTTCAGAGGTCTTGTGGAGTCCATGCCTCGACAGGTCAGGGCTATTTTGGCGTCAAAAGGTGGACCTTCTCAATATTAGGCAGGTGGTCATAATGTTATGGCTGATCGGTGTATATTTTCACACAATAACAGGATAGCAGCTAGTCAGTAAACTCCATCTTGGATATGATGGATGTCCTCCAGTTAATTGCAAATACCTCATTGGTTGCTTATTGGAATCTCCTTATCTGAATAGATTCCAGTCCAAACGGGTGATCTGATTGGATCTATTATCATTGCTATTATCTGTTGGTTATCTGAGTTTGATGTCAGTCAATATCAAACTCAGCTGTGCGGTAGCCCAGGCAAGCAGTAGAGACTAGGGAGAAACTAACTGGCAGCTTCCATCCAAAATAACAGGTGAAAAATAATAAGTACATTTACTAACTGTCAGCCAAGCTTATGCATATTTACAGTCTGCTTTTAACATTGTTCAGTCACAGTTACATCTTAAACCAGTTTTGAATGCAGAAAAAACTAAGCTTATATTTTTTTCAAAATCCAAGAAGACGGTTGATACTAGTCCAAGCATTCTAACTGTGCAGGGTGAGAAGATTGAACAAGTTCAAATGTATAAATATTTTGGTATGTAAATTGACAGCCAGCTCTCTTTTAAACCTCACGTTGAAACACTTGTGAAGAAGCTAAAACTAAAACTAAGATTTTATTATCGGAACAAGGCCTGTTTTTCTATTGAAGCAAGGAAGAGATTGGTTACTTCTACATTTTGACCTTTGCTAGATTATGGGACTCTGCTTTATATGAATGCATCTGCCCAGTGTGTACGAATGTTACATACTGTCTATCATAGTGCACTGAGGTTTGTGACTGGCTCTAAAGTGCTCACACATCACTGTACCCTGTACACCAAGGCTAGCTGGCCCTCTTTGTCTATGGGGAGGCACAAACATTGGCTCGCATTTATTTCTAAGTCCATTCTTGGTATACCCCCCTCCTATCTGTGCACTCTCATGTCGTGCAACACTGGCAGCTGTAGCCTACGCTCGTCTGACCTGTACTTATTATCTGTACCTAAGGTTCACACAGAACTAGGTAAGATGGCCTTTAGCTATTCCGCTCCCTTTTCCTGGAATACACTGCAAGCTAAGTTGAAACTGGGAAATCTGATTACTTTTGATGAATTTAAAACATTAATGAAAGACCTAGAAGCAGAGTCAATCGGGAGCTGTCTGTGTTTCTGAATATTTTCACTTTGACGTTGCCTTCAAACACTTGATTTGAATGTGTTTTGTATGATATTATGCCATGTATTTATTTTGCATTTGTTTTATGTTGTGGCGTCTGAAACTTTGTTTGTTTAAATGCTGCTGTCTTGGCCAGGTCTCTCTTGCAAAAGAGATTCTTAATCTCAATGAGTACTACCTGGTCAAATAACGGTTAAATAAAATAAAAAATACACTAAAACCTAAAATGATCATATATAAACTCAGAAAAAAAAGTTTGGAAATTTGTGTTTGGTGGATTGAATCAATACCAACAGGAGAATACTCTGTTTAGCAATGGCAGAGAATGGCAAATTTTACTTGGGTGCTCCCCACATAATCAGCTGTGCTGCTCATCCCACAAATGCATGATCCTTACAAGTTGGAAATCATTGTGAAGGTAAATAAACAGGCTTTCCAACCATGTAAAATACAATGACCATTAGCATTGTGACAACAGAGAAATAATCCACCAAACACTAATTCCTCCAAAAAAATTCTGAGTTTGTATATAACAAAATGAGTGTTACTATTCAAGAAAGTAGTTCAGATCAGCTCAATCTTGACCAGATATAGCATGAAATACTACTTGCATGTTAACGCATCAGCGGCTGTGGCTCAGAGGCAGAGCGGGTCGCCCACCAGTCGGAAGGTTGGTGGTATGAGCATTCAGATTAGATCCTGACGGGCAGGTTGGCACCTTGCATGGCAGCTTCTGCCATCAGTGTATGAATGTGTGTGTGTGGATGCGTGTGAATCTGAGCTTTCTTAACCAGGATGGAGATGTGTGATGATGGCCATGTCGGGCTTTATGTGACGCTGATTCCCACTTGTTCCACCTCAGCTCCACTGTTTGATGCTCATGATACTTGTGTAACTGTTAATCACTTCAAGGTCCCATATTGTAAAAAGTGAGATTTTCATGTCTTTTATATTATAAAGCAGGTTTAAGTGCTTTATAAATACTGTTAAAGTATCAAAACGCTCAATATACGGAGAAAAACACACAGCCCGTATTCAGAAATTGTGCGTTTGAAACAAGCTGTTAGGATTTCTGTCCATTTGTGATGTCACAAATATACAATATTTAGACCATTATACGGTTTTAAACATCAACATTCTGAATAATATTCTGAACGTTCATGTTTTGAATGCAGGACTTTCAC
This sequence comes from Sebastes hubbsi, assembly GCA_916701285.1. Classification (NCBI taxonomy): domain Eukaryota; kingdom Metazoa; phylum Chordata; class Actinopteri; order Perciformes; family Sebastidae; genus Sebastes; species Sebastes hubbsi. The sequence goes on from CAKAMQ010030102.1 coordinate 9,743, forward strand.
TTGTAGTGGAGCATTATTACCATTTCTTTTGCCTGAGTAAAGGATCTGAATACTTCTACCGCAGTCCAATAGCTCTCCTAATAACTCCAAACTGTCTTGTTATATTTACATCCTGTATCTTAGTGTGTCTTGTTGGCTAGTAAGTGATCTATGACTCCATCCTCTGAGGACAGGACTTCAGTGACACTGAACCAAGTTGTTATTGGTCAATAAATGTCTCCAAAGCATGCTTCTCTAACTTTGGCTAAAAGCTTATTTCTGCAAATGTCAGTGTTGAAGTATTCCCTCATTTAAGGCTTTTACAAGTGTCGGGCTAAACATGATGAAATGACTCAGTCCTGAATGTAGCTGCTTGTGTCAAGAAGAGCAAACTGTCAGCCGTCACCCTTCTCAGCCTCCCTTTCTCCTCTACTTCAGTTTACAGCAGATCAATCTCTCTCAGAACCAGCTCACCAGTTTGCCACCCGGACTTCTCCATCTGACCCACATCCAGAGACTTTCTGCTGCTAAGAACCAGCTCACAGTCTTGTTTGACATCCCTCTCAGTATGTTCCAACTCAACTTATATATTACTATTGCATGTATGTATGTATGTCGGAAGAACATTTTCATATAGATTTAATACAGTTTTAAAGAATATTTTATATGAACTTAATTGTTGTCAGTTGCATGTCAAGGTTAGCTGCAAGGATGACACGGCATATGGCAACCCCCCAGACATGAACATGAACACATCATAAAAACCAACTGAAGGGATGTTTTAAATCAGCTGGCACGTCAGGCACGTAAACCTGCAGGTCTGAAGCTGTGACTCAGCCTGACTCAATACTTCTAATTAGGGATGCACCGATTCCACTTTTTTTCAGACCGAGTTCAAGTACTTACATTTGGGTACTCGCCGATACCGAGTACCGATACGAGTACTTCTCTGTGCCAAAAGACCCTCGTTGACAGCCAGCTGGAGGGTGTGAGCGACACACGGCAGGCTGGAGAGTCCCGCATACGAGGCGGTGCACCGCGACCGGCTCTACGTCGGCTTGGAAAGGCTCGGGGCGAAGGTGGCCCGCAGCCGCAGCTTTACAGCGCTCCCCGCCCAGACCTCGCCGCACCGTGAACAAAGGGTTCGCTGCGCCCTCTCTCCCTGCCCGGGAGGAACGGCCCACTGCTCCCAGTGCGACTTTCGACCGGGGCGGACTGTCCTCAGTACGCCCCAAACGCGTCGTGCCTTGGCCCACGTAAAAGCTCCAGGGGTCTGCGCCGATATCGTTAACCCACCCGACCCGTCTTGAAACACGGACCAAGGAGTCTAACGCACGCGCGAGTCAGAGGGTGCAAGCAAAACCCTGTGGCGCAACGAAAGTGAGGACCGGCGCGCGCCGGCTGAGGTGGGATCCCGGCCCAGTGGGGCCGGCGGCAACACTGGCCCGTCTCACCCGCACCGTCAGGGAGGTGGAGCGTGAGGCCCCGAAAGATGGTGACAAGATGTTAACGTCGCGTTGCCGTAAAGTGGTATCGGTGCTGTTGTATCGTACTTGTACTTGCAAAACTTGTTTTGCAAGTACGAGTACATGAGCACAGTATTGGACCCGATACCCAATACTGGTATCGGAGCATCCCTACTTCTAAGGCCCAATAAAGATACTGTTTCCAAACTGATTTGATGTCCCCATACTTCTGTGTCCTGCTGCTAGAGAGCTCTGACAGCTAGCCCATTAAAAACAACAAATGTTTTTAAAGTTTAAAATCAAACCACACTGTGAAACTACAATAAGTTGTGCTGCAAATAGTATTTTTTAAATCTGTTTTTTACTTGTACGTCATTGCATAAATGAATAAACTAATATGTAAAAGTTTGATGTCAGATGAATGAAGTATCAGCAGCTGGAAGGCCTTTTAGTTGTTAATTTTTCATTTGTGCAGGTGTGATTTAGACTTTGACTGTGTTCCCTATTTCCATTCTGTCAGCCACTAACTGGATTGGTCTACGTAAGCTGGAGGAGCTGGATGTGTCTGATAACTGTCTGACCAGTCTGCCCACGGCAGTCATGCACTGTTTGAAATCCTTGAGCTTCCTCAACGTGTGCAGGAACACACTGAGCACCTTCCCTGACCCCTGGGCTTGTCCACTGGTAAGAAACTAGACTGCTAATGATCCACTTCCTGTTTATATAATCATTTAAACTAGAATATTCCAGTTGTTGTTGTCCAGGTTTGATATTGTGGGTGTTACTGCTTACTAGTGCAGTACCCATTGAAAAGCTGCCTGTTCAGAACGGGCTGAATGCTTGGCCTGTGATGTTGCTGCTCTCAGCTTTCTCAAGAACGGCTCATACAAACAACTCCACACTTGACGTTGTGCTTCCTCGGGTCCTGAACAATACACCTGTCATGACATAGTTGCATTACACACGCAAGTCATGGCTACTCACGGTCAGAATCACTGGTGAAAATCACTCCACACCAGGGGCAGACTTGACCGTTAGGCAGCTTCCTGGGGCCCCCGACTAAAAGCGCCACAAACAGCTATAGATTTGTTATGATGTGTAGATAGATGTAAGAAAAGTATTGACTTATGTTACTATTCTAACTCATTTTACAGTGAAAAAGGTCCCCAAAGCACTTAAAAATATGCAACTCAACTGTGCTACTTACTGTGTACTTCTAATTCAGAGGAAAACATTGTAGTACTACATTTACCCTGACAGAAACATGTTACTGGTTATGTTGCAGATTCAGATTTTACTCACCAAATATAACAATTCAAATATGATGCATTATTATTCATTAAATTGTCCAGCATCATATTAGAATTGAAGCACATTTAAGTACATTATGCTGATAATACCTCTCTGTCACTCTTCACTTGAAGTAAACATTTAAATGCAGGACTTTTACTGTAGGTATTGATAGTTGTACTGTTAATATTTAGAGGGACTGTTTGTAACTTCTTACACTTATAAATCATTGCTGGTCGGTGTCCCATGCGCGCTCGTGTGTGGCATCGCTGTTCAGACTCAGACTCCAACACAAACTACAGTGAAGCACCAAAACCTCTTGGTTGTATCTAGTGAAGCCCGTCTGTTAAACAGTGTTGGCCGCGGTCGGAGGACGCGGGGGAGACCGTAGCTTTGGTCTCCAGGACCGGAGTCTCTGCTGTACTCTGCTCCTCTGCTCCTCTGCCTGCCTTCACTCACACACTGCGCTCGTTCTCGCTCTTTCGCTCCACCTCTCACGTGCATGCGCGCACACTCCACACTGCAGAAGAGTTAGTTTAGCTCTGAGAATATCTAGTGAATGTACAGTGGACGTTTGTGCAGAAATAACTGCTGCAGCTCCTCCAGACCAACAGAGGTTTCCCGTGTCTTGTGAAGTGACGGGGCTCCGCAACGAGTGACGTTATCGTCTCCGACCAAAACTCCGGTGTCTCCCCTGTTCCCTCCGGCCGCGGTCGGGAGGCTGAGGCAGGAAAAGCCAACACTAGGATCAGCATTGATTCATGGAGAGACCTTCGTCTGGTCAGCTAACATTACTGCCAAGCAGCTGAAATATAGAGTGATATTGTGCTTTTAGCTGACGTGTGCCGCCTCACTGTGTTGAGTGATGCTCGTTCATGTCTATGTAGAGCGAGCACAAGCAACAGGACGCTGACCACAGGTGTCGCTGTTAACAAGACATTTCTGATTCTTACAAACAGTCCCTTTAACAGTTTTAAAAAAGAAAAAAGGTTTTCTTTGAGTATCCTACTTCTACCACTACCAATACCAACATTCCCAGTTAGAAAGGGTGAAAAGTAAAGCAAGCACATTGTCTGCATGTGGCCCCTAAAATCACTAAACCCGCCCCTGAACAACACACCCAGGTTGAGTTACTCAGTCAGAAACATGGTGAGATTCACCTAGTGGAGGTTTCCAAATAGGCGTGTTAGTCGCTTGCTTTGACATAACCACCGCCGTTATAAAGTAGAGCATAGATTTAATTAGCAGAGGTATTTTGCTAGCGGTTACGTTATTAGTGTTATAAGTTAGTATCAAGTCCGACAGAAGAGAAATACAGTCTGACTCTCGGGAAAAACACACCCGAGGCTTACTCATGGTTTACTCACGGTCACACCGGGGGAAATACACTCTGGTTTGATTCTGCTTCCAGTTTGATTCTGCTCATGTCCCAGTAGGCTCCTGGTATTGCTATTGTTATTGGGGGCTCGTGCCCGTTTGGGTCGACATGCTCGTCTCAGTCTGCAGGGCCCCGAAGTGACAGTGGGTGCTTTCCAAAGCTCTTATTTGTCGTTTCCTCGCTCCTCGCTCATCGCTCCTCAGAGATCCCTCCTCGCACCTCGCTCCCTGCTCCTCGCTTGAACCAGAAGTTGTTCTGGTGCGCCATCTTGAAGACTGTCCCAAAGCTCTTATTTCTGCACGAGGAGCGAGGAGCGAGGAGCGAGGAGGGAGGAGCGATGAGCGAGGAGGGAGGAGGGATCTCTGAGGAGCGAGGAGCGAGGACACACGAGAGCAGCCTTCACGGAAGTCTTTTACCGACCGTGGGCGGAGCTGGTTCATCAGGGAGATTGAGCTCTCCTGCTCTGGCTGCATGACTGTATACTGTAGGTTGGTGGCAGTCAGCAAGTCTCTCTCTTCCCCCTGGCTTCCACCCTGTTTGGTTTTGTTACATTTAGTTTATCATTACACTCATTTACCTTATAGTTATGTAAAATAAACTTCTTTTCTTTTTAGTTACAAATCATGTGTTTTCTCCCATCCTTTGTCCAGCCTTGAAACCGGGCTCTGGCAGAGAGGCTTCTCTACCGCGCCAAAGATACGATAACATTTTAGGTTCTTAGGTAGCGTTCCACAGAGTTGGGCAAGAAAATGGACAGAACATGGCACTGCATTATTGTATTATTGATATATATATAAAGATATTTACTGAAATATTTGAAACCACAAGGTAACAGCTGAAATGTTCCTTTATCACATTGATGCTGATGGTTTTTTGGGGATTTTAACTGAAATCAGTCAGTGAATTAAAATGACGATGTTAATAACTCACATGGATTCTATTCTTCTTTCTTCTGCCATGCAGAGACAATGCAGAGCTTCTTCCAATGTGATCGAGAGTCTTCCAAACACCATCTCCATCTTCTGGAGGACTCAGCTGCAGGAGGTGGACTTCGCTGACAACAACCTGAAGGAGCTGCCCTCATATATCTTTGAACTTGAGGTAGGAACCATCATCGGGCTCTGTTATTCTAAATGTGTATGTATGTGCACTAAACTGGAGAGCAATTATTAGTTACAAATCTATGGATTAAACAAAAAAATAAATGCATTAATATAAAAATAGAAGTAGTCAAGACTTGTGTGTGTGATCTGTTAAGTAGCCTCCAGATGGCACTGCTGCTATGTAGTAGGCTCCATGTTTGGGTCATTGACTTATATTCTTGCTCTGCAGCCAGGATAATAATAATAATAATAAGACACTTTATTCATATAGCACTTTTCCAAGCCGAACAAACAAATACAAGTTAGTATGTATGTTAGTTAAATGCAGAAATATGACTTTGCCCACACTTGTGGTGAAAAGGGGGTGTACATTTTGGGACTGGATTGTGGCGCTCCTTTGAATGTACCAACAAAGGCAGAGAGATGCCAAATCAACCTTGTATAACAATGGGCATCATGCAAGAAACACATTTGCTCTGAATTGGCACATATGAGTGATTTCAGAGAATTCAGAGAACATTTTCACCATCTTTTCTTGTATGAAACGTATGAGCGGTCAAGACCTTGTCGTACCTGTCAGATAATACAGACAGCCTTTCTTTGTCCACTGTGGGACAAACAGTTGAATTTAAGAAGCATACTGCTGTAATCTGAATGAATTTGGAGTTTAAATATGCTATATACATCAAATAATTAAAGAGATAAAATCAAACTTAAAGGTCCCATATTGTAAAAAGTGAGATTTTCATGTCTTTTATATTCAAAAGCAGGTTTAAGTGCCATATAAATACTATTAAACTATCCAAACTCTCAATATACGGAGAAACACACACAGACCGTATTCAGAAATTGTGCATTTGAAACAAGCCGTCAGGATTTCGGTCCATTTGTGATGTCACAAATCTACAATATTTAAACCATTACACGGTTTTAAACGTAAACATTCTAAATGTGTCCCAGTTTATTTCCTGTTGCAGTGTATGTAAATAACATTAGCTGACAGGAAGTAAACATGGACCCAGACTGTTGCCTAGCAACGCAATTCCGTTGAAATGCGCTAAAACGGAGTGTTTCAGACAGAGGGTAAATACAGGTATATGCAGGCAGGCAATGTGAGGAAAATAAAGGTTTTTTTTAAACATTACAGCATGTAAACATGTTCTAGTAGAAACACAAAACACAAGTATGAACCTGAAAATGAGCACGATATGGGACCTTTAATAAAAATGTATATTCTGTTCAGTATGTTTTACATCATGACTGCCACTTTCCTGAGAGTTTTGACAAGTTGTTTTTTTGTTTTTTTGCATTACACAGTTAAGTAGTTTTACATTTTAACATCAACTTCGATGTCCAGTAAAACACAAAAACTGCGATCATGTATTCCATCAACCAGCCCCATGACTGTCACATCCTCTCGACTGCCTCCCATGTTACTCATGGACTTCTTTGCTTTAGCAAAGCTTCTTTGCTTTTTTTTTCTGTGTTTTGCCTAACGCCACTACTGACGATCTGCTGATTTCCAACAGACTTGCGGCTCTGTGGTGTGAAACTCTTTTATTCTCGGAAACTTACCCACAAATGAAACGGAGCAGGAAGCTTTGGGTAGCAAGTTTCACGAGGACGTTGCTTATGCTAATGAGCTCACCTTATGAATGTGCACAAGTTCATTAACAGATGGCATTCAACAAGTTGAAACAAGCAATTTGCAACAAGTGTATGTAGTGAAGAGAGTTTGCTGAATAAGCCTCAGAACATCCCAATGACCGATTGGACAGCCGAGTCATTCGGTGATGCGAGAAAAGACAGTAAGCCGTACTTGTGTGTCCTCAGTGGTGGCTTTAGTGCCCCATGCTTATAGTCCATCACAGGAGTCTGCAACCTGCGACTCTTTAGCTCCTCTCCAGTGGCTCCCTGTGGATTTTTAAAAATGGAAATTAATAACTGTTTTGTGTTTACATTTTCATTTTTATTTATCAGTGTTGTAGGTCTATGGTACGACAGAGTACTAGGGCCACTTTGAGGAAAAAAAAATAATCTGAGATTTCGAAAATAAAGTCATATTATGAGAATAAAGTCATAATATTATAAAGTAGTACTTTTAAATGTTATTTTCTTTTTTCTCGTAAAGTTATGACTTTATTCTCATTATGTTACAACTTTTTCTCGTAAAGTTATAACTATTCTTGCAATATTACGACTTTTTCTCATAAAGTTGTGACTTTATTCTGTATATCTCAGATGTTTTTTCCCTCAATGTGGCCCTAATACTCCGTCGTACATTTGCTCTTGGGCCCTCACTGCATTAGACTTATATACTATATACTTAGACTATAAACTGTGTTACCTTCATCACAATGCTCAAATGTTTTGCAGCTACAGACAGATATATATATTTTTTTTGCCTAAAATGGCTTGTTTGATGGTAAAGGTTGCTGACCCCTGGTCCAGCATAAACCATTGTGCTAGAATAACTGTGAGGGATGTGTAACTGGTTCTTCTAGTAGTGTGACAGGCCTGAATGCTGGCTGCTCTGGCTGTTATGAAACCACTTAATCATTAACTAGTTGGAGAAGGATGCGTGACAGAATGTTTGCTACTGTATGTCCTCAAAAGGACTGTCCAGAGGGCACGTCTGCAGTTGTCATGACTTAATGTCAGGGTATACCGACCTATGTTTCAGTCTCAATTTAATACTGATGCCTCTATATGACCTTCATTAGTAAACAAGACCGTCAGCTAGAAGTTTGGCTGTGTTTATAAATGTTATATATGTTATTCTTAATCCTTATCATCGGGTTGGAGTCCATGCAAAATCAGAATAAAACCATGCAGGTTCACCAGAAACTTGGGGCCTCCAGCAGCCAGTCTGCCGTGGACAGACCCAGATCTGGAGTCTCTCTGCCGCCTTTGACCTGCAGTCGGAACTCCGGCTAGAGGTGGAGAGCTGCGCGCCCTAAAGCAACGGCGGCTCCTCCTCCTCTGACCAGAGTTAGCGTAGCTTCACCTCACTGCTCCACCGACCCCAAACTCGTAGAGGCCCAGGCTGTATTGCTGAGCCTGCTGGAGGGGAGGGAGGCACCGGAGAACCAGGACTGAGCAGGGCAGAGTGTCAGACCCTGGTGCAGTAAAATTAGGTTTTCTAAAGGGACTCTGGCGCTCGGAAACACTACCGCTTTTGTCCAAAGGGACCGCCAAAATCAACACAAAACAAAAGTTCCTCGTAGTAGTTTTAAGTGATAATATATTTTATTTCATTAATTAATCAAAGGTAATCTTAAAGGTCCCATATCATGCTCATTTTCATGTGCATACTTGTATTTTGTGTTTCTACTAGAACATGTTTACATGCTGTAATGTTTTAAAAAAACACTTTATTTTCCTCGTACTGTCTGTTTGAATATACCTGTATTTACCCTCTGCCTTAAACACTCCGTTTTAGTGCATTTCAATGGAATTGCAACAGAATTGCGTTGCCTGGCAACAGTTTGGGTCTATGTTTACCTCCTGTCAGCTGATGTCATTCACATACACTGCAACAGGAAATAAATTGGGACACATTTAGAATGTTTTTGTTTAAAACCATGTAATGGTCTAAATATTGTATATTTGTGACATAACAAATGGACAGAAATCTTAACGGCTTGTTTCAAACGCACAATTTCTGAATACGGGCTGTGTGTATTTTTCCGTATATTGAGTGTTTTGATAGTTTAACAGTATTTATACCTCACTTAAACCTGCTTTATAATGTAAAAGACATGAAAAGCTCATTTTTTACAATCTGGGACCTTTAAAACACTATTACACCTTCTGTGTTATACTGTGTGTTTTCCTGCCAGACTTGGCTGCAATTTATTTCAGATCACTATTTACCTTTAGACAATGTCTGAATGAATAATGAGCAAATTAATGATTTGAGGCAGCAAACCACAGTAATAATCACAACGAGAACTTTTGGAGCTTGTGTTCTCATCACTGTACAGGAGAGCTGGCCGATGATCCAGTCAGCCAGATGTTTGTGTATTCCTTGAAAGGAAAATGTGAATATGCGTGTGTTTATTGTATCTCATCCCTCCTCCCACTCATCCTCCCGTCAGGCTCTGGTCTCGTTGAGATTGTGTGGGAATCACATTGCGACACTCCCAGCTCCCAGTAAATGGAAGTGCTCTCAGCTCAGGACCCTCGATCTTTCCAGGAACCAGCTGGGCAAGTAGGTCCACACTGTAGACACACACTGCCAGCTGTTACTGAACAACTCAGCCATTCTCCATTTCAAGAGTTCAATCAAGGTCATGTGTGAAGAAACAGTATGCAGCTTTGAAGAAAGTTTGTGATATTTGAAAGATACAGCCAGGGTTGATAACATTTTATGAAATTTGAATCTAGTTTAGAATTATTGAATTTGATTCATTCTGAATACCATATTAAATCTAAGTAGGTTAAGCTTTCGACATTTGTCGGTAACTAAAGGTATAATTAGCAAGACATGCAGTATAAATGTGTTATTTTTCTAGTATTCTAAAATGGTGTATTTGAATATTTCAGTCTTGGAATTCCATAAATTGGGTATCACTGTAAAGCTGAGACTCTTGTGGATCCAATGAGCCCAACTGTATTCATGTGTGATGACGTTAGTCCCGAAAGGAGCCATTTCATTGTATTGAGACCATTTTTTAAAACTTGACCTCACTGTATAACATGACCTGTGGTGCCCTCTAGGATAATCACAGCCTCATGAAACTTTACAACCACAAACTAGAGACCTAGAGCATTCAGAGGATGGATGGATCAGAGTAGAGACCTAGAGCATTCAGAGGATGGATGGATCAGACTAGAGACCTAGAGCATTCAGAGGATGGATGGCTTTCCTAGCTAGATTGACAATAAGGGGGTTTCTGAGCAGTTTACCCAGCACAAGTGTTCACCATCCAATTGCCGAAAAATGCAATTCTTGCAGAAATCTCCAAAATGTCAAAAAGTTTTTGATCCCAAATCACAGCATGGCTTTTCTCTAAGGTGTTCCTCAAGGTCTTGGAGTCTTAATGTGGTATTTTGGAGGGATTATTTATTGATCATTATCAATTCTCGATAGATAAAAAAAATGGTTAAATTTAGCACCAAATCTGTGGTATCAATGGTATCAACCCAAAAATTACTGCAACAACTTGAGATTCAAGATTCAAGATGTTCATTGTCATACCGATTATACAAGTACAATCGTGTGAAAAACTTTTTGCTGTGAGGCTCCATTAAGAAAACAGTAAGTTTAAAATAAAAAATATATATATATATGTATATATATGTATATATGTATGTATATATATATATATATATGTATATATGTATGTATATATATATATATATATATACATACTGTATATATGTACCATATATATATACCATATATATATACCATATATATGTATGTATGTATGTATATGTGTATATATATATATATA
>CAKAMQ010030110.1:0-22650 GCA_916701285.1 Sebastes hubbsi
GAAATCGGTCGATTGCTTTGCCTCCGGTATTGAACCGCTCATCCAATCAACTTGACACGCCACAATGCGCTTCCTTGGGTCTTGAACAATACACCTGCCATGACATAGTTGCATCCCTCAGCAAGGCTTGGGTGCAAAAGCTCAAACGAACATCGACAGAGAGCGAGCTGTACCAGCATGCGGCAATTGTCAAGTTGATCGGATTAACGGTTGTTGAGAAAATCGAAAGACAGACAGACAGACAGAGACTCCTTCCATTTTAGTTAGATGTCCATAACTCAAAGAGAAGTTACCCAGCATCTACCTGCTAATGGATCCCTGAGCAAATGCACTGCACTTTTGAGTTTGATAACTAATTCCACCTACGAGGGCAATGAGTTCTCTCATTTTTCTCTGTGAGCTCCTCCTGCTCTGAGGGAAAACTCTAGAGAAATGATGGGTACAGGGGTCAGAGGAGAAAGGTTTGCTGGGAAAGAAGTGATTTATTCCCAGGCATTTCCAGGGGAACATCATGAATAAATTCAGAGTTAGGTAAGCATTCATACATGTCTCTCTGATTGTTTCATCTTGTCCCCGTGGTAAAAAAGAAAGAGGGGAGGGGTGTTACTGTTCACGCTATGTGCATGTTTTATTCTGAGCTTCTCAGGGAGGTAATTCAGCTTGTATTTTACAGTAAGAAGGTTGATGCAGGGACTTTGCACCATCTTGGCAAAAAACCCCAGATACTTGAAATACACATTCACAGTGAGAAACACACTGTGCACAGCATGAAACGGGGCACCAGTCCTGCCATATCTAAGATTTAAAAATTCCCTGTCAGAAACAAGCCACTACTGGGATTGGACATATGTGGGCCCTTTCCATCGTTAGCCATGACGCACACGGCCGCATGTTTGTTTGGAAAAAACGCCACATTTACAGTGCACAGGTAGACGCTACAGATGCTTTGTCATGGCCGTCGGTGTTTGATGCCGATGCATAAGTTTGTTCATGTCCAGTGTTCACAACATTCAGTCACATTTTCATTGTAAAAACTTTCCTAAACCTAACTAAGTGGTTTTGTTGCCTAAACCTAAGCGAGTGTTTTTCTTTAATTCACAACATTATGCATGTGTTTATTGAGATGGAAACGAGGGGTCTGACAATACGTCAGTATGTGATGAGAATGCGTTGGAAACACCCGATACAGACGCACACTTCCAGTCCTCTGCTGATGTACTTGATGTGATTTTCCAACTAATGTAGTTGATTTGCTTTATTTTATTTGCTATAGTGTTACACTGTGTCACAAAGTATAGCTTTTATTGTTCTTCTGGTTCCTTTTGTTTTTGTTGCAGGAGATCCTGTCTTCTCAGTTTCTTAGCTTTCTTAAGGCCTTGTTAGTAGTATTGCTTTTGTAGCTTCTATTAAGAAACTGTGTTTGCATTTCTTTTTGTTTTAGCTTCAAAGTCTGGGTCTTGATCACAGATCCTCTGTCCGTACGGACAAAAAATCCCTCTCCACTCTCTCGTTATCTCCCTTCCCTTTGCAGGTAGCCAACTTAAGCATTGGAACCTATGCTGAGGAATCATCTATATTGTACCATATATATATATATATTCTCTATTTCAGTATGAATCATTTTCAATGTAATTATTTTCTCTATGAATGTCTGTGAAGATCCAATGTTATTGGTTAATTATGCTGGACTTGCTTACCCTAAAGATACTGATGCCTGGTTATAATGGACTTAATTATGAACTCACCGACCTGCTTGACTGCACCTGTGTCAATTATCCAGTGCGTCCCTAATTGCAATTGCCTGGCAGCTGACAGCAGCGTCGGTTTATGTGTGAGTTGTTGTTTTTACATGCCCTGAAACCCATATATAAGCACTAAGCCCATTTACTAAAGGTTTTTTTGTTTTTTTTGCAAAATGGTGTGCCTTGGTATTTTTTGTTTTAGTTATGTCCAAGTGATCACAAAGCTAATTACAAGACATTTCTGTTATTTGGTCTCATGATTTGTCCTTGGATCCAAAGATCACCTGTTTTTTGATACCTGCATTTGTGAAGTAGCACTCCTCAGCCAATCTACTGGCAGTTGGTCTCTCTATAGGTCTTTTATAAACGGTGCCTTATTTGAAAATGCAAACAAATTTACTTTCCATTCCTATTTAAATCATCTTATTCAACTTATATTTTCAGAAAACAGGCACTTGGTTGGACAGTATGATGTGTATTCATGCCATCATCTCTATATATAGATGGACGACATATCTCCACTTCCTCCCACTGTACAAAAGTGAAGCCTTTTTATAGCATCAAATAACTAATTAAAACCAAAGTTGTCCAAAAAAATTAACACTTGAAGACGCATCAGCGTGCTAAGAACTATCTAAAATGATAGAAACCATCTTTGGGAAAAATCTATTTGACGTGTGCTTTGATGTTTTAGTTTGGCCCGTGTCCCATCCGTTAACATGTAGGGGGCGGGATTTATGACCTGTACTGCAGCCAGCTAACAAGGGGGGGATTGAGATGTTTTGGCTTCACTTTTGGGGAGCTGTCATGTCATCCATCTTTATATACAGTCTATGTTCATTAAAGGACAGCCCGCAGTGCTCTTCTTGTTAACTATGAACACCAGAACAACATCTGAGTCCATAGTAGGATCATCCTCAGGTCAATGTTAGTGTCCACACCGTCCTAGCTTTACAGTGAATGATCAAAAGAGCAGTTTTCTGCTTTTTCTACCCCAGTGTCAAATGTTGCAAAACTATACCCTTTTTTTCTTAAAGTTTAATCATTAAAAAGAAGTAAAAGTGAGGAAAAGAACATCAGAAAAGAGGACACTGAGAACGAGGATAAAAGGTACAAAGAGAACTGAACTGTGGGAAAAGTAGTAGGTCTTGAAGTTTGTTGCGAGACAAGCCCTGTGCTTATTGGAGAATTGATTAATGGAGGTAAAGCCAGAACATGGAAAAAGCAGAGGGTCCCCTGTGACTGTACTGCAGTACACAGCGGCGATAGAGACACTATTTGCTCGTACAATCATGAATGATTGTCAAGGAGAGGCTTCAGCATGACTGGAGCTGATTCCGTACACCGTGTTACTGGAGAGAAAATCAATACTAAATGTACAACTCAGTGAGTTTCATTACTGATTATCATGATCAATTTACGATTCTCGGAGCGCACCGTCGCTCTTCCTTATCTGCCCTTACGGATATCATGTTCCTATAAATGAGGAAAAATAAACTGCAAAACATACATCCAATGTGATTTTTGCCAGCTTGCAGGTGGGTATGTGGGAGTAAAGCGCCTTGCTCCGAGTACAGGGATACACCGCTGTTCTCCAACACAGCCTCATTAGAGATGTTCATCACTGTGTGGGTTTCTGTATTCAAACGTCTCTCTCTGCCTCTGTATGTGTCAACTAAGATTCTCTGACAAGCTTTATCCAGTGAACAGAAATAAAAAAACAGTTTGTCTGAAGCTTGAAGTCAGTTAAACTCCACTCATTAAACTGCAGAAGCCCTGCGAAAGCTCTCGCTGCTATATTTGGTTTGTTAATGAAATGTGCCTCTTCTACTCTGGTGCCTCAGCATCTAATCTCATTAAAAACCCATACAGGTTTTGAATACAGATACAGCTCACTGTCTAGTGAGGTTTTTAATGCCTTAAAGTCACAGTTAAACAGCAGTTAGAGCGTCTTTAGCGATGACGTATTTCAGAGCGAAACAAAATAGAGCACTGAAGTCATGAAGGCTTCTGCAACTCAATGCAAACTCTCATTTAGTTTTCTTTTATCAGAATGTCTTTCTGAAAAATATGTTCCTGGAGTTTACTTTCCACTATACAGCACTTATTAGAAAGTTAACTGTGACCCCTCGACTCGCTCATGGACTCGTCACTTCTGTCGAGCTGTAACGTTTAGCCTGCGGCGGTCTGGGGCTTATGGGAAATGTGGTTCATTAAAAGGTGATTCAACCATGGACTGTATAAAATACGGAAGTAGACTCCGTGAAGTCACCCATACGTTTCTGAAGAGCCATTGTGAAGCTCAAAGTGGGTGGCTACGGCTATCGTCATCTTGGCAGTGATAACACAGCCTAACTTCTGACTAATCCAAAAACGGGCAAAGAGGTGGAGCTTAGGCAGGACTGGGTGACGCAGCACTGGGTGACGCAGCAGAGCAGACAGCTAGCGGCCTGGTACCTGGTCACTCAAAGCAGCCACACCCTCATTATGCCAAACTTTAAGCCTTGATATAATTTAAACTGGTGACTTATATAAAAATTCACTCCCCGTACAGTTTTCATGGACTGGGAAATTATCTACAGAGACCAAAAACGTTTTTTGTACCGGGCTGTAATCATGCTTATTCCTGCTGTAAAGTTGTTCATTTTAACATGGGGGTCTATGGGGTTTGACTCGCTTTTGGAGCCAGCCTGAAGTGGCCATTTGAAGAACTGCAGTTTTTTTTGGCACTTCCGTGTTGGCTTCATTTCTCGGCACCAGAGGATGCCGCTTGGATCCAACAAGCCATTCAGATTCCGGACATTGATTTTTGTCATTTTTGTTGACATTAATTACAAGTTATCATTTTTCACATAAGAGTCTGTATCTTGTTTAGGAAAAAAAATAATCCAAACCTGATTGAGACCTGGCAATAATAGCTTTTGGACCAAAGTCGTTCCGTTTCTGATCACCAAAGAAAAAGGTTTATGTGTCAATACATATTCATCTGCAAGGACAGCAGCACCATTTGGAGTCTGTGCTTTGCATTCAGTGATGTATGTGGCAATATAGCGAGGTATCGACTGTTTAAATTGTTCCAAAACAACCAGATTGCATAGTTCTTCAAATTAACACAGGATGCCAAAACCAAATCTCTTGAAAGTTCTACACGTTTGCCCGTCGGATTTTCTCCAGTTCCTAAATTGTTGTCTGTTAGACTGTGGAACAAATTCATAGGCCTTCAGGACTGCTGCTTTTATCTTAGGAAAGTCTTTACAGTCTTCAGTTGTTAAAGCTGCATATGCCTCTTGGGCTTTACCAGTAAAAATACACTGTAGCATAAAGGTACAGTCCTGATCAGGCCAAACATACAAAAGAATGTATCTGGGTCTTTGTCAGTAAATTTCGGAAGCGACTTCAAATTATCAGCAATGTCAAATCGAGCAGCAGAAGGTGTACCAGCAGCTGTAATCTGGTTGATTAACTCTGACATTTTACCTTCTTTTACCAGGTCAAATTTACATTGCTCTTTTAATTTTTCTTGTTCCATTTTGTTTACACACTTCCTGCTTTTTTTTTTGTTTCATTACTTCAACTTCAAATTCTCTCTGCTGTATGGTTATTTCATGCTGCATCTGCATCATCAATGGCTATCAATTTGCCATTGAAGACAGACACAATTGCTTAGATTTTTTTCCACTTACTATAACCCCTTCTTCCATCAAATTAGCTTTCAGAATGCTCTTTGTTTTCTTCAGACAATTTTCCCCAATTTTGATGTTAAAATGGTCAGCAATCTTCAGACTACTGTTCTTTACTACACCGTTCCAACAATAATTCAGAGGCTTCCTGAATTAAACAATCCTCAAAAAAGTCATGATACCCTTGTTCAGAATTCACCAAACTATCAATACACTTGATCCCACCAAAAGTGCTTGTACGCAAAACCAAACTAATCCCATGTGGCACAAAACGCACTGGAGTCTCTCCTCCCTGAACTAACTAACACACCAATCTAACTGACTTAAATACGCTCGACCCTATAGTCTTCGTGCGGTTACCAGTGATGGGTATTTATTCACTGTAAACCAGTGGGACTGGAAAGCACCTGCTATGCAGCCACCTCCAGAAGCCCACGGACGTGATCCCGAACATGTAGCTCTACTCACTTTCACCGCCACATTAAACAACCAAATCTGCAACAAGCTCTCTAGTAGAACTCATTGCTAAGCCTATAGTAAGAGAAACTCCTGTTAAAACAAAGGCACAATCAATTGTCCCAAAAACTAGTGGGTCAACAAAGGGACTAGACCAAAGCTCTGATTTATTTTACAAAACGTAAACAATGGCTATATTAAGTATGTAAATCTGTAACATCAGTAGAGTTTTTTATGTTCTAATGAGCACACAGTGAAGCATAATGAACAGGAGAACCAGGAGCCACACCACAAACCCTATACCCAGGGAGAAAGAGAGAAATTGACTGAATCCACCAGCTTATATAGCTGAGGAGCAGCAGCGCCAGGTGCTAATCAGTGATGCACTTCCTGTTTCCCTCCTTAAAGGGACAGACAGCCCAAACAAGAACTCAAGAGGGCAGAGGTTAGCCTTCAACCTGAATCACATTTAATTGGGTACATTTATGCCACTGCCCCCAAGTTCAAGATGAGTTATCAAAAATATGTTTATGTTTAACTGGAAAAGAGAGGGATTTTAATATAAAAATACTTCTAAATTATTTGTTTACACATATTTAGCATGCAACACAAAACAAATTAACACAGGGACACGGGATTAACTTGAAAAATGTATTTTTCATTTCTCTGTCTTTAAATAGTTCAAGGGATCCTTTCAGCAATCACTCCTCCTGTTATACGTTATATAATATATAAGCCACGTATACAAATAATTTAGCTACAATCTGCTGGCAGAATCCATCACACACTTGGGATGTTATGCAAATGACATGCTTCAAATGGTTAGTTGAGCTTTTAAGGGATAGAACTTCTTTCAGCTTCAGCTTTCAAAAGAAGTCTCACTTTTAATACGCAAATAGATGGATGTCGACATAGAAGGAACATCTGAAGCCGACATCCATCCATCCATCCAGTGGACACAGATATGGGCTGCTCGAGCAGAAAACAGATGGCTGGAAGTTATGAAGAAGATCATTATATTCGCTGTGGCTTATTATGACCTCGGTGTGTAAAAAAGAGCTGGTGCTGGGATTGTCTGCGCTCCAGCGTGCTCTCGCAGTGGCGGATAACCAGTGCACTCAGGGGGATTCTTGCATTGACAGATTTCTTTTGGAGCGAGTCCATATCTTGCTCATATTCCCAAGTGTGTGCATGTATGTTGATTACTTGGGGAGTGTAGAGGGGATGAATGCGTACTTGTGCTGGTTGTTGTATCCCACAAATCTCTCAAGACTGTGTGTATGTGGCACACATACAATGAATATACCGTATGTGCAGAAATGATACTTGTTTTTTTTTACTTTCCTCAGTAACATTTCATCTGAACAATGGTGGATTTTCATTGAATAAGGACATATCGGTGTGACAGCCTCACTCAATATCTCTCATTACAGGTAATCTCACAGCCTTCCCCAAGGCAGCAACAACAGACAAATCATTTAAAATTTTACAGTTCATATTGCAGGTTACAGATTGATTAATTAGAGATGGAATTTGTTCTGGATGAGCTCCATCAGTCATGTGTGTATATGTGTGTGTGTGTGTGTGCTGCTCGGAGGTGGATGGCTGCGTCTGAAGCCTTAATGGCTCACGTGCTGAGCTGCTGAGTGGTCTGCTGTGCGGTAGAACAGACACATACCTAAGTATGCATTCAAATGCCAGTTTTAATGCCCCGTTCATGCTGATGGAGACTGAAATAGGTAGCATGAAAGCCTTCCATGTGCCTCTGGAAAAAAAGCATTATCTCCAAGTGAGGTAAATGCCTTCTCGTCTGAAGATCAACCATTTGAGGCGCCATTTTACAGCACATATAAGGATATATATTTGAGGAAACCTATTGAATTCAGTTCTTTTAGACGTACAGTAATATCACCAATATTGCTTCTGTGTTTATGGTTATATACAGTACATGGTAAATTCCCCAACCAAGAATCAATACGCAGCAATTGCTTATTGTTCCGTAGAGACCAATATTGAAAATAGCTTCTGTCCGTCAACTTTGATAATCCTGCACAGTTAGTTACTACTCTTTACCCTCCAGTGGAAAATCAGGTTGCATAACCAATGGAGCTGCAGAGCAACTCATGAACCCCCCTCCAAAAAATCAATGATGATGAAAAATGAATGCAGACACAATTCAGGCCTCTTTCTCTTTTTTTTTTTTTGCTTGTACCGATATTGCTGAACTGACAAATTTGTTCCTTGTACCTATTATTGCATCCTCATTATTCTCCTCTCATTAATGATCTCGTCTCTCCTCTCTTTTGTCTTTGTTCTTGCCTCCGTATGCGACTTAATATGATGTTGGCTGAAGCTTTGGGTCATTGTGTCATTGTGTTTTTCTGTCTAAAGCAAAAATGTACTTCCATTCTTCTTTGCCACATACAGTATAAGCATGTCATATTGCTTTGCATTTCTGTCTGCTCTGTCTCTTTAATTTTTGATAGAGAAGGAGATCTGCCAACGCGGCTTCTTGTGATATATATTCTTTCCTGGGGTATAACCCCCATTTAATATGAATAAGGTTACGCGACAGATCTATTCAAGAGGATAACGTGTCCATTATTAATACTTTTCCTCAAAGGTCAACTCTTTGGTTCAACCTGCAAGAACTATGTAATGCAACTGCATAGCTCCAATCCTAGGAATTCTTAGTTTAACTTTAATTCAGTTGCTCAAATGTTCATTTATTGTTTCATAAGAACTATTAAGATGTTTACTCAAATGCACTGTAGTTGGAAATAAAATCTCCGTTCCTAAAAAGCTGATATATAAAAAATACTGCCACTTAACAGAAGCAGTTATCACAAAAAAAGCCACAACCAACAAGGCAGTTAGACAAGTTCAGTATCAGATAAATGTCTCAGCTGCAACATGTGTGTGTGATAGTCAACATATTTACAATAAAGAGACACCAAAAGGCAGTAACGCCCAAGTTAGAGTTGCAATGATCATTGACTTCTGACACAAGACTGAAAATGAAGCTAGTGTCATACATGGCGAAGATGTTCAGATTAACACGGAGTCTATCGTCAAACGAGGTCAACAGAGGATCTGTTTGTTGAGGAAGCTGAACTCATTTAATGTCAGTGACAGGATCTTAAGTAACTTTTATTGTTCTTTTATCGAAAGTCTTCTAACCTTTTCTTTTATTTGTTGGTTCAGTGGCTTAACCATTAAGGACAAAAACAGCCTGTATAGCATTGTTAAGGTTTGCTCCGAGATTACTGGAGTCAAACAAAGAGACTTGTGTTCCCTCTGGGAGAATCAGGTGGTAAAGAAGGCTAAGGATATTATATGCCAACCTCTTTATGCTCCGTCTCCTGAGTTCTCATTGATGCCTTCAGGTCGCCGTTATCAGGCACCTCTGAGGTGAACTAACCGTTACTCCGTTATTCTTTTATTGCTTCTGCTATCCGGTTATTAAACTCAGACAGTAGTCATTTTATGTGAGACTTTTATTGACAGTTCCCTTACATGATAAATCATGTAACAATGTCTATTTATTATCTATTTGTTTTCTCTTTTTTATGTATTTCATTGCTATTTATTATATTTTATTAACTTATCTGCTGTCCTTTACCGACCTCTGTTTGTCAGTTTTAGTGATCTGTGATTGACATTACATTTAGGATGATTGCCTGGATGTTGTCTGTGTGTGTTCGTGATGGGGTAAGTTGTGAATTGAATTGCCCTTCTTGGGATCAATAAAGTTGTCTGAATCTGAATCTGAATCTGAATCAACAATAAAAAAGCTGCTAAATTGCTTTTTATAAAGGATCATATTTAATGGTGAAGAAGAGGAAGACTGCATTCAAGTCACTGATAAACACAATTAACACTAATAATAATAATAATAATAATTATAAATTGCATTTATATAGCACCTTTCAAGAAACCATAGGACACTAAGCAACTAAACACAAGTATAGAAAAGCAAAGATAGCCAATAGCTGACAATTATTAGCGTGACAGTAGATAAATAACACTGAAGACCTCAGAAATTACCAGCGAAGTGAATCAATATCTCTGTGAAAAGCACTATACATTGTGAACTTCACAACGCTGCTATTTGTGTGGGGTGAACAGTTCCATAACCTGGAATAAGCAGAACAAAAGCTGCAGCCTTGAGCAATGGAAAAAAGTAATATAGTGTAATAACTTATATTTCCACTTTTTCCACAATCATAATGGGTTTACATTCAAAGAAAGCCAAAGGATGCCTTCAAGCTGTTGGAGGAAACAATCACACGGGAGTCATTCAGTCCGATCACTCCAGTGTTGAAATATATGAGGCTACACACCGTATATACTGTATATGCAACACCGTTTCTCTCATGATGTTCCCGTACTCCAAGATGATCATGTGTTTCAAATTTCAGAATTGTTTCACGCCCAAAGTCAAGAGTCAATCATCACATCTAAACACGCCACAATCAAAGAGTAGTATCAGTGGAAATAGAAGTATTTTCCTTTATCGAAGAATTGGAGACAATTTCACTTTATGCAGTTCGAGATTTGTAAGCTCCTCTGATGCACAATGATTAGTACTTAAAATTAAAGTTAAGACTATACTATAAAGATTTAAATATGATTATTAGACAAACTTAATTATGTGCGATTCAAGAGAATAAAATGTGGTTAATTAATTATTTCATTCTTGACCTTGGACCAGTATTTGACAAGACAATCTCACCTCTGCTGAGGAAGATTGTGTGATGTGACAGGTCCAGAAAAGCTACAAAATGTACCTTTTGGTGAGATTTTTGTTTGTTGTTTTGAAGGTGAAAAATTGACTTTCAGTCTGTTAAACTTTTAGGGTCGTGTCTACAAGGTAACCCGTAATTTGGAGAACTCTCGCAAGATGGTTATGGTTAGGATAGGTCGTCAGGCATCGAGTCTCACAAGAGTTTTTGCACGTTTTTGCAATTTTCGTGTTACCTTCTAGACACAAAGCTCTTAAACCCCTTAGCAAATACCTTAACAACCTCATCTTCCTGTTTTACTGATGTTAAAATCTACTTATTCCACTCTGTGGGACAGTATTTCACATATATTGTGTATCATCTTGTTGCAGCTCTTCACTGAACGTGATGTTTATACGTTGTGAAATATTCAAACCCAAGGATCCATGTTTCTTTTATGCATGCACCATTTCATCAAATGGAGATATTCAAGATGTCTTGTGCATTTATACACATTTCCCCTAAATTCAGGCTGACATATTGGGCATCCTTGGAAACTTTGGATCTCAACTAGAATTTAATTTATTATTATATGATTTCTAATCTTGTAGGTTTCATCAATATCTGGTTGCAGAGCAGGAGTTTGTAGCCTGATAACTGACCCGCCTGAGGGCTGCTGCTTGTTAATGAAGCTTCAAAACAGCTACTAAATGGACCTTGTGTTGATGTCCACTTGTGTTGTTTTCCATGTTTCCATGCTTTTCTGTCACATTCACCTTTTTGTAAAGTGGTTACAAGAGACACTGTTTGCCCTTGAGATCATTATAAGCACATTGCAAGTAATGTATGAAGCCACGGACCCCCAACAGTGTTAACCTGTTGACATTGGTGCATCTAATCCTCACTGTAAAGACTTCATGGTCAACGCAGCATCGAGTTAATTTACACGCAGGAGAGAGAGAGGGATTGTGTCTTACACACAGTGTAATTATGGATTTGTTTTCTTCACGCTTTCCCATGAGACGCTTGTGCATGTCTAGCGCTGGTCGACCATCTGCAGCTACTGAAGGGTTTCATTTTGTTCAAGGACATTTTGGTGCACACAGAAAAATGGAAATGACACCTTTCACAAAGTCTCCCTTGTCTTTGTGTTATGAGCTTATATGAATGTTTGCATTGTGTGTGCACGCTACCATCAGCGGTGCTTCATTACAATGAACTTGATAAAGGTTTCTGTGATTGGTCGTTCTCTCTTCCCCGGATCTCAATTTTCTGAATCCAATTTGTGCCTCCGCTGCGAGTCCAATGACAGTCTCTCACCGCCGCCGTCTCTCTTGTCTGTATTTTACAGCTGCTCTTGTCAGTAAATGGATATAATGACTTCGGCAAGACTGAATGAATCAAGTTGCACCGCTGTCACTCTAAATCATTTCAATTACACTCGGAGGTCAGTGAATATAAACAAGTCAGGGTCACACCCTGCTGCATCTCGTGTTTATAAAAATGCATTACTCATATGTATGTGCATATGTTTGCGAATACATATATTATTGAACAGTGATTCTCCACTGGAGTTCTTCTGCAGTTGCCAGAAGGTACGGTATGTATGTAGGGTGTGTAAAGACTGTAGAACTAAGTAGTTGGAAAAACTAGAAATGATGAATATACAGTATGCTGCACTATCATAGACTGTATATAAGAAGTGGACGTAGTCACCGTGACGTCACCCGTTGGTTTGTGAACTGCCGTTTTGAAGCCTCGAGTTCAGCATTTTGGCTGTCGCCATCTTGGTTCTTTGCAACCAGAAGTGTCATAAGAGGGTGGAGCTAAGTACAACCGAACACTGAATAAGACATTTTAAGGCAACTAAAAAGGTTATAATAAATAAAAAGATAACCAAAACATTAATTTTATTAATTCAAAATCATAATGTTTTTTCAGGAAAAGCCATACGTTTATTCGGCACCTTTCTAAAAGCTCTGTGGGTGTATTTAAAAAAAAAAAAAAAGTCTACATAAATGTTATCAATAAGACCTTTAAAATCACCTCAAATGTAATTTGTTAAAAAAAAAAAAAGAAGAAGAAGGAAAAAAGTAGGAATCACCATTATGGAAGTCAGATTATTTCTCTAAGGTGTTGTGTTATTTGTGAAGAGTGCAACATAACAACAAAGAAATATAATAGACACTTTAGATATCACGATTCATCACCATCACATCAAGGCTAAAAATGAGAAAATAACAAAGGGCCGTACCTCAGTGACACATGAGGGTAATTCTCTGTCTCTGGGAAAGCACAATGAGGCATTTACGGTACATCAACAGCATATATAAAGTGTATGAATTGTCAGGACACCATTCTGAGGAGAAGAATGACAACTATTAATCTGTGTGTAGTGACCGGTCTATCTGTGGACAAATAGGACTTAAATTCAATTCTTACGGCAGTCTTTCTTTTACTGATTTATGGATACTTGCACTTTGCTTCTCAGTCAAGTCCACGTTTTTTCATATTTTTCTCTTAGGTATTATACATTTGACCAAACTCCAACTCTATCTTTTTCTCTTGCTCTTTATCTTTTTCTTATTCTTTCTCAAAGCCAGCCTTTGAGACTTAATAAATCTGTTCCCATTCAAGGGTGACATCAGCAGAGACTGGAAAAACTTTACTCTAAGTGTTCAAAGAGGGAGTCCGTGGCACTTCTGTAAAGACCCACATGCCAAAATTTTGCACGTTTTCATCATGAATAAATGAGATAGGTTATTCAAATGGTGCACCCTGACGTGCTCCTCTTTGCTAATCTGATTTTAAAGCTATCTTTGGTTCAATAATGACTCAGCAGCATAAGCTTGAGACAGACTCAGTAGAAATGAGACATTACTGAAACATCAAATAAAAGCTTAAAAAACTAATCAGCTCATGCTGGCATATGGGAAAGCCTTTTTATCGTCCTCATTACTCACACGCTGTGTGTTTTGAATGCGCACACCGTGATGGGCTGCATTAGATGACGGTGGTATAATCTTTCAGGTGTGTCACTGCAACAAGAGCAGCCAAATAAAGGTTAGTGTGCTTAAAAAGACTTTAAAGTCATTAGTTTTTGTTTGGAAATCAGTACATATATTTTTGGTGTTTTTTACGTGTTGCCTACTTCTACTTGATTATCCAAAATAACACATTTACATTTGATTTACTTTTCTGCATGACAGTGTCCCGCACATTATAGTGAGTCCGCATAATTAGACACTTAGTGTCGTGATTCGAATCACAGAATAGAGTGCTCCAGGGATGACGTATTTTTGTAGGCCAACCAGGAAGTTAGCATCGCCCTGGTTCCCTCGACAAAAAGCAGATGGGATGTTTCCATTGGGTTTTGGATTATTGCAGGAAAAAAAACTCTGTGGCAAACACACGTTTATGATACTTACATGTTTTGTTCAGCAAGATGATCTCCACAAATGAACACCACTTTTATGATTTTTAAAGCGTAAATGCAATTGGCAGAAGTTAAAAGCTAAACGTTAGGCTATAAACGAACTACACCACGGTCACATGAACGTGAGTATACACAACGAGGCTATAAAGGAAGGACGAGTTGGGGTAATGATGTTCAGTAGTCTCATTTAGCCACTTGTTAGGAACAGCCTTATTTAAGACACATAAAGGCTTCAATATTCACAAATGTATTGATTTATTTTATGTTGTAGAACAAAACATTAAAATCTCTTAAGCTTTTGTTAACCGCAGACCTTATTTCAGGCATTTAACTAAAAACCCATTGACTTCCAGACGAGGGAACCAGAGGTGCTGAAATGCTAACTCATTTCCGGGTTTTAGGACTCATTCCTGTAGCACTCTATAAATGTCGTCAAATTGTGGGCGTGTCCTCTACAATATTTTTTTTTTCGCCTCTGAAATGCACTGCACATTCGCACATCATGTTGGTAGGTCGCACATCATGTTGGTAGGTCATTCTGAGCGGTAGCGGTATGAGCTACTCGCTCATATGCACAGTAGCTGCGGTATCATTATACTTTATATGTCCTTCAAGTTTCAATTTGGCTTTAAATCTCATCCATTTATAAGACTCCCATGTTATAGCTCCCTCACAGATGAGCGCTCCCATTCTGAAACTGAACACCAAACAGCAGCCAGTCAAAGGAGGAGGAAGAGGAGATGGAGAATGTCTCTCTAGCTGATAATTGATGGAGCCCATAATAGGCTGGGCCCGCGGGAGCAGTTTCAAACAATCACGATCTTTTCAATCTGTCTCAGATTGTGTGATTAGAGAGCAATCTACCGCAAGCATCATCCAAAAAATCTCATTTTTGGAACCGTCACAGAGATTCCTCCATCTGTTTGCTGGAGACCCTCCTTAACGCTGCTAGACAGGCGTCAGATTGGCCTCCCGCCTGATCCTCGGTGGGCCCGCTTTTAGGGAGGGCGTGTGTGTTTACAGTATACGTATAAGACAGAGAGAGGAGACAAACATAGAAAGTATGGGATGTCTTGCCAGCTTTAGGCTAATACAAGAAATCCTACATACATCATACGCTTTAATCACAAGGATAACCAACGTTTTGCCTCAGTTGGAGTCACTCGAAATGAGAAATGCCATATGACACAAACACAATGCCCACACATGTGCAACTAATCACTTTAAGAAATCTCAAGATGCTTGGAGGAAGTGCCGAGGCAGGCGCGTGGAGAGATTTTTGTTGAAGGATGTCCAACTTCAGCAAAAAGACACATGCTGGGTCTGAAGGTGTCATGATCTGATGTATTAAAAAAGTCTTCACACATGTTCTATTATGCTAAAGTGAGATTAAGAGGGAAAAGAGAAAAGGGAAACTGTGGAGGCGACCTCAGAATACAGGTTATCAAAAAAATCAGAGCTAGTTGGGACAACATCAGCATACGCAGATTAATAGTCAACATGGATCTCAACAATCATTTTTACCATAGACTGCATGTAAAGATGGACGACGCCTCTCCACTTCCTCCCACTGTACATAAGTGAAGCCAAAATATCCCGAATACGGTAGCTGTCATCTTGAGATTTTGACGTCATTTGAAGCCAGAGTCGATGCAGAAGTGATCGGGTTGTGGAACTGTGGTATCAAGGTCACCCGCCCGAACCGATCATGAGCCGAGCTCGACCGTAGCTTGCCAACGAGAGAGACTAACAGCTGCCAATCATGACCCCCCAGCATCAAATAACTAATTAAGCAGAGCACCGCTGCTTCAGCCTGCACTTAGGCAGGAAAAGCCAACACTAGGATCAGATCTAAATCATGTTCATGGAGAGACCTTTGTCTGGTCAACTAACATTACTGCCAAGCAGCTGAAATATAGAGTGATATTGTGGTTTTAGCTGACGTGTGTCGCCTCACTGTTTTGAGTGATGCTCGTTCAGGTATATTTAGAGCGAGCAAGCGCGAGCCTGACGCTGACTTTCGTTGATTTCACAGCCACAGGTGCCGCTGTTAAGAAGCATTTCTGAAAGTTACAAATAGTCCCTTTAACAAAGGGGAACATCAAAGCTGCTAGAGGTGCAGGACTGTCCATCCAGTCATTGTCAGTCCGGACCAAAGTGGTAGACCGACATTGCCATCCTTAAAAAAGCAAACATTAGTGGAAAGATCTATATAAATTTGTGTAGCAAGACTACATTTTTTTCTCTCCTGTCGCATTAATCATGTTTTGACCCTGTGGAGAGTTCCCCTATAGGTTGAGAACCACTGGTCAAAGATAGACATCATAATGAAACATCAACACCAGGCATCACTCATATTGGACCTTTCAAGATCAATCACGAGATGATCTGTGACTCAGAGGTGGAGCGGGTCGTCTACTAATTGGAAGATCGGTTGATCGATAGCCGGTTCCTATAGCACACATGTCGAAATGTCCTTCGGCAAGATACTGAACCCGAAGGCTTGGTGTGTGAATCAGTTGTCATAATGAGCATATAGATTAGATCCTGATGGGCAGGTTGGCAGCATCCGCCATCAGTGTATGAATGTGTGAATGCTGACATGTAGTGGAAAACACTTTGAGTGGTCAGAAGACTAGAAAGGCGCTATATGAATGCAAGTCCATTTACCATTAAAAGGATAAAGATTTCTGTTCCCACTGCGAGTTTTCGAAGAATTTTCTTGTGTTTCTTGTGATACTGTGTTACTTCTTAAAATCTAAAAATCCTTCAAATGAAACACTGTGCCCTATACACAGTTCATTACAAAGGTCCTCTGCAGAATCAATTCAGTAAACATGTTTAGGGAATGCTGTCATGTAAAAAGCCCACGGGCCAATGCAGATGTGATTAAGTGGATCCATGTGACTGATGCGCAGTAATGTTCATTAGTAATTTACTTTGTCAATCATCTCTCACCAGCTCCTTTAGGAGCACCAGTAAAAAGAGGGAATGACTTGGTTTGTAATGACCTCAGAGTCTGTCCTATTTTAAGTAGAGGAGATACAGAAAACTGTTCATAAGGGCACAGAGAGCAGCCCATTCCTTCCCAGGAGATTCAGTAGTTTCACTAGAAAAGTGCAGCTAAAGGGGTAAATTACTCTTTTAAAAAATCCAATAACCTGTTGAGTGTGATCAAATGTATTTCCTGGAGGGTAATCCTTTATTATTGTACATATAGTTAAACATTTATAAAGTGGTATTCATCAGGATTGTGTTTAGTGTTATTTTACTCAAATTATTTTTAAGTAGGTTCTTGAAGGATTGCATCATATTGTACTACAAGTATTTCAAAAGTATTTTTTTTGTCAAAGTCAGTAGAAACAAAGGAAGGCATCTTCTTTTTTTGCCTTAACCCTTCAGTGCAGGAGAAAAACACTAACCAGTATTAATTTCTTTAATTTACCTCTTTGGGAATCAAACTCTAAAACACTCGATTCACTTGAGTTCATTTTCATTTTTTTATAATTACTTTGAAGAGTTTCTACAATTGATCCCACCACAGGAAGTTAAGTGTAACACTGCTCTCTGCTGGTAGAAAGGTTCAACTGCAGGAACAGTGACTTCAGTTCAACACTGTACCTGGTTTTGCTAAAACTCTTCAGTTCCCTTGAGTTGTGACCAAAGGAAATTAGTGAATGCCACAGTGGTGTCGTTATAATCTTGTCAACTGTCTTTACATGTGTTGTCATCCGTAGAATAAAACAATAAAATAGTGCCGTAACCTTATAATTACTACAGTAGAGAAAAAAATAACATTGAACTCCCATAATCCTATTCTCATGTTTCACTACAGCTGTAGCAGATAGTGTAACAAGTGGAAAGCTGGATGGCCCAGATGGCAAATATTAAGATTTAAAAAAAAAAAGAGGATGAAATGGAAATGTAGCAGATAAAAGTAGATACGATTTCAATAAACTATTTGTCTCTCCCTCATATATGGTTACTCCTTTGAGACCACCGAGATGGTCAATCAAGATTCAATTATGACATTTTATTACAGTTGGGAATCATTTCCATATAATATAGAAATTTGTCGACTTCACCGTACAGTGAATAATTGACTTTCTGAAGAACATATTTAAACCTTCCCATGCCTGAAACAATTATGTTCACACTAATTATGTCCTTCCACACTTCTCATGATGTAAGGTTTCAGTCAGGCTTCTGAGGGACAAATGCCTCCAGTTTATATAATATAAACCAATTCTTTAGTTTGCCAGGAGAGCAGGAATAAAATATTCTGTGCAGGGTTTTTCTTGCCTATTCAGATCTTCCCTCTGTAATAGTTTTTCCAATTACATGCAAGATGGTCACTGCTTTTGCTTCTATGACTAAGTGCTGCAGGGTCTCAAAAGTAAGGGTGTGCATTACTGAAAATTATTCAAAAACCTATAAATGCATATCATAAATGCTGTATATACTAATTGCATGACAACTCCCTCAGTCAAATATAAATTTCTTAAATATAAATCAAATCTGCAACCACATTTAAAAAATTGGCCCAGGTCACATGTGAATTGTATCTGCTTATACTGCAGTGTCCCCACTCCATACTGCAAGATTTGATTCATATTCGTTACCATTAGAATGCATATCACTGTAATGAATTCACTTAAGTGCAATTTTCAGCCTTGAGGAATTTAAAAAAAAAAAGTCATTACACTTTCTATAAACATTTATTTATCTTTATTGGCCAGAGATAACAAGCTCAGACAAGGACTCCAAATTGTTTCAGAACATCTGTGTATTTTGCAATCTTGCTCTCAACGTTCTTTTCGGCCAGCTTCGTCAGCTTGATCAGTGTCTTTTTCTTGCCGTAGCGGAGCTTCGCCTTCTCCTTTCTCTTCACCTCCAGGGTGGCTGTGATAGCCTGGTACTTCCAGCCGACCTCATGTGCGAGCCGCCCAAGGAGGGCGAACTGAGAGAAAAGAAATATCAAAGTCAACATGTTTCACGGTACATCACTCACAAGTCTAGAGTTACTACAGCAGATATTTTTCCTAAAAGTGTAGGGAATAAATATTCCCCACTAAAAAAAAAAAAAAAACAATGTTCTTTTGATATTGCATTTTAAATGTTAATGGTTAAAGCTTCAATTTAAGGCACAACTTTAGACTCAACTCAGGAATCAGATCCGAAAGTTTGTCTCATCAATAGATGATCAGCTTCGGGATAAATTTTTCTTCATCGTCAAGAACTGTTGTGGCAGGTAAACTGAAGCATTAATTTGCGCTTGTCCACATTGCAAATTCTAAAGCCAAGTAAGCTCTACAATTTAAGTCAAGAGTGTCCCCCTTAAAATCTAATTTAGTCAGCTCTTAATCAAATATTTGAGGCTCACCTTGCGAGTGGGTTTAAGACGCACAATCTTAAGTGCAGCTGGAACCACCATGCGCTTCCTCTGTGGAACCAAAGTCAAAATCAGATAAAGAAGAAAACAGCACATCTAAACATTGATAGGACAGCATGTCTCAGACAAATTTCTTTTCACGTCACTTTTCAAACAAGGTTGTTAAGGGTAATGTTTAACATCACAGACAGCAGAGTTAACCATGTATGGGCCAAACAGGATATAATGTGGCCCTTTGTTGTTAACTGAGATTCATCACCTTGTCATAGGGTGGGGGGATACCGTCGAACACCTTCAGCCTCTCCAGAGCAGCCTGTCCTCTCTTGGTTTTGTGGGGCAGCATGCCTGGTTAAAAGAGAATACTTGTAAGTTAATACATTTTCAAATAGCAACAACATACTTTGTCTTTTTACTCCAAACCAAATTTACCTATGGGTACAAATAAAGCAACCTGAACCTTGCAGCTGTATAATTTTTTTTTATCCAAGCACAAATGTTTATCCATACTCAACTCAGCAATCAGATCCGAAAATTGTCTCATCAAGATGATCAGTTTCGGTATAGTGTTCATCACTGTCAAGCAAGGAACAACTTGTGCTGTATCAAATTAACGCAAAGATGACACTTTACACTCGATCTTTGTTGGGTTTCTTATGATTTGTAGTTTAAGGACTAGACTAAAGCATCTCAGCCACTTTTTAGGTTACTTAAAAGCAACAGTCTGTAGGATCTGGCGATATCCAACAGTGAGGTTGTAGATTACAACTTCTCCCATGTGCCAAGCGTGTAGGATTGCTTCGGTGGCCAACGCAAAACGCACTTGTCCTTTAAGAAATAACTCATGTATCAAGCTAAATCTAATACACGTTCCACATGCAGCCTACACTTGAAAGCATATTTTCTCTACTTGAACAGAGCTCAGCAAATTACATTTGAGTACAATCTACTAATTTAAGTGATTGTGAACTCCTCAATTTACATTTACACTGTATATCCATTTCTTTCACAGTAAATGCTGTGACATTCTTCAGGGTAAGAATCTTTCGTCAGTCTTGAAATAATTTCATGTCCAGACTAGTGTCGCATTCTCACCTCTGACAGTCCTCCAGAAGATCCTGCTGGGAGCTCTGAAGTGGTACGGACCACGAGAGGGGTTGGTGTTCATCCTCTTACGCAGGAAAGCCAGGTACTTCACTGTAGAGGGGCACATAAAACAGAACTGAGTTACAAATACTTCAAGGCACTACGCAGTGGCAGACATTACTTTAGTGTGCAACGCTGATGTCTCAGATGGTAGTGCATGTAGATAGTCTCATGGTCATTGAAACTCGAACAAATGTAGTAAAACATCACTGACAACAAGTATGTAGGAAGCACAATGAAAGAAACGTAAACAGATATATACCCTACTTACGCTTGTTGCGGTAGAAGTTGCCAGAAATGTTGATACCTTCACATCTCACCACAACCACTTTGTGTCCTAAAAGATGAAGGAAACAGTTTAGTGTTTATATACATGAAATTTACAACTGCATTTAACCCATCTAAAGCATTTTAAGTGGACTGCTGGAGAGCACTTGGGTTCAATGTCTCGCTCAGGGATTGAGGATCGAACCACCAACCTTTTGATTAAAGGATGACAATCTGTCTCAGATGGTAGTGCATGTGAGTTTTCTCATGGTCGTTAAACTCAAGTAAAACTGATAATTCATCATCATCGACAGACTGAGGCAACCCAGCAGCTTCTGAGAATACTGTGCTGCTTTGAATGTAGTGAATTTTAGCAGACAGTTATCAACCAGCATTCATATATTACACCTAAAAAAGTAAAATACTTACCCAGCAGAACCTGTTTAGCCACAAGGGCAGCAAGCCGGCCAAGAAGGTGGCCCCTGCCATCAAGCAGCAGAACCTGCAGGTTTGAATAAGAGGGGGATAGTGCTATTAATATTTGACTAAAAATCAGACTTTCCTATTAACTTGCATGGTAATGTTAAACTAAATCAGATGGGTGCTTCACATTTAAGTCAATACCTTGCTAGTCACATTTTACAGACTCCTACACAACTCTTAAGCAGTAATTGCACATTTAAACGTTCATTGAGAGCTTTGAGAAACGCACAGTTGCCTCCATGAGGGTTGTAATGAATGCCACATGGAACTAGGACATAACGTTAGCTTAGCATCAACATCAGAGCATGACGACACATTCACTATAAATAAGGTAAGTTAGCCCGGATAAGACTTACAGTATAATATCCTGATGTTTAAGTACACCTATTAAAGTACTACATTAGCGCGTATATTACCCAGAAACTATACATAATCATAAGTATAAGTATAAGCTAGCATGCTGACAGCCACGATGAAGGTATGTCCTCAGCTAGCCGACTCTAAAGTCTTATAAATCAAGTCTTTAGAGTAACAGAGAACAAAACAAAAAGTACAACAACATTTCCCGTAGTTATCCCCCGATAATTAACCACAAAACACCGGAATAAACTTCCAGTAAATAGCAGAAAAGTAGAAAATGATTCCGCAGCAGCAGCACACCTTATTGAACCGGTCCGCCATGATGTGCGAAAAGAAAGACACACGGGGCTGCCCGTGCTAAAAGGCAGGGGCGGGCGGAAGTGACGATTTTTGATTTCTTCTTCGTGGAAAGTGTGTGCACTAAATGTTGTATCGCCACCGTTGTCTGGAGGCGAGGGAGAGGTTTAGTTAATTGTAAATAAACGTTATACTATATGTGTATTTTCTAATAAAATTGATGCTTTCTTGATTCCCAATTGATCATTTAGATTTTCGACTGTCCTGAATTTGTGTTGTCAGATTTAAACCCAGCAGGGCTGTGTGTCAGAATATGGTGCATATTCCTAAATATTATATATATATATTATTATATTATTATATATTATAGCAAATATATATGTGTGTGCATTTTTTATATATATATATATTTACAATAATTCATGTCACATTAAGATTAATGACCAAATACCTCCTCAGGTAATATGTTACTTATTATATATATATATATATATACAAAAAATACACACATATATATGCAGGGCTGTGTGTCAGAATATGGTGCATATTCCTAAATATTCCCAGTGTCAGTAATTAATATATATATATATATACACGTATATATATATATATAATATTCCTAATGTCAGTAATTATATATATATATATATATATATATATATATATATAT